>NDGM011240666.1:6979-23578 GCA_002564305.1 Octomys mimax | reverse complement strand
TTGAACTCAGGCCCTTGCACTTGCCAGAGAAGTGCTTATTCTACTGAGCCATCTCCTTGGCCCCAGCTGTCTCCCCGGCCCCTATAGTTGAATTTTTAAAGCTAGATTTACATCTACTAGGTCTAAACCAAAGCGAACAATATGGCTTTAATAAAAATGTAGCCCATCAGCAGGATTTTAGGTACAAAGGGATGGCAATTTCAGTTTGGAAAACTGGTGTATAAAATCACATAACTGCTATCCCATTATGCATTAAAGGATTTAAACCTCTTGCACTTTTATTTAATTGAATATGCCCATATAACTCCCAGATTTCTTCTTGCTAACAAGTCTAAACAGTTTAAAACAATAGAAGACTGTTTTTTGTGGTGAGCTAGAGACTTAGTTGCAGGTTATCACAGATCCTCTTTTGCAGGATGGGGACAGAATAAAGGCTCTTGAAAGCTCCTGGTAGCCAAGGGAAAAAAGAAAATGAAAAGCTCCTGAGTGAGTCTCGGTATCAGCGCTTAATGCTTGCCTCACAGGGAACCCAGGGAACTCCTCATCAAGTCTCATTGGCTAGAAATGATCACGTGGCCCCACTCCCTGCCGGAAGTGTGGCCAGACTATGAAAAGTCAAAGCTTTCAAATGAATTTCTTTCCTGCTGTAACTTTCACACATAAAATAAAGCTGTAAAACCAACTAAGTTTTCTTTTTAAAAAATGATGCCAAGTTCAGAGATAAGGGTATGATTTCTGTTGAGCAGAGTTATTATTTAGCTTGCATCCATCCAGTATATGCACATGATTTCAGTGTCCCACTGGGTGGAGACTTGCTGTTTCTCCACTGAAATGCCAGGGTCTCAGCATGGGTCAGTTCTGAATTTTTTCACTAAGATTTGTGCCCTGCATCTTTGAAATGGTTCCGCTGCTTTGCTCAAGAATATCTGGAGAAATATGCTTTTTATTATTTGTTTGTTTTTAATTCCCAGCTATTTCAGTCTCCATACCCATGATTTTCCACACAAAATATTTTTGTTCTAAAAACACAAACCTACTCTGGCCTGCCATTCCTGCCCCGTCCCCAGGGCGTGCTGAGACAGAGAATGAGACTGGGCTTGGGCGTGCTCCTGCAATCCCAGCACTTGTGAGGCTGGAAAACAGGAAGGACCACTACAAGTCCTATCTGTGTAGTGAGACCCTGTAGACCTGGTGCTAAGTACATTAAATAAATAAATAAAAACACAAACCTAGGCTCAGGATTATTTCTTTATAGCCCAGACTCTTACAGAATCATTTCTCTGTCAGCCCCATCAGTGACTTTTTCTTATATTTCTTATGTATTTTTAAAAGTTAAAAAAAAAAAAGTTTCTTTCAATGTTTCCGATGCTGAAAGGTTAATAAGTGGATTCTGACAAATGCTGGAAAAGGAGAAATGCTTCCCAAGATGAACAAAAGCAGACTTTCATCCTACTAGTCCTTCTCCTCTCCCAACCTTGTCACCTACTTCTACTCATGACATTTGTATAAGTTTTAAAATGCTCGTGCCTTGTAAGTAAAGACTCCAAAGTAAATAACAGCTATATGACCAAAGAGAATATAATAAAGTGTCTTGAGGAATAGCTAGCACTAATTTCTTGTAATGACTGTAAGACCCACAGCATGTCCACGCACCTATAGTACTTCTTATCCCTTGGTACTGAAGTGTAGACGTGTTCTGTGGACTCATCAGCTTTGCTGTTGCTGGACACAGCATCCAAACTCTTCACCTTGCAAAAGAGAGGTTGAATGTAGAGCTTTCAGGGAACACAGTTCATAGTCAGCCTGGTTCAGGGGCAGTAATGTCATAGTGGAAGAGCTTGGTGGAGAAAGCTGCTCAGCTTATGGTGCACAGGAAGTGGAGCAGAGAAACAGTGCCAGAGGGGGCCGAGAAAGACCAGAACTATTAGGCAGTGTCCACTGCCATGAGCCACTAAGGCACATCCAGAAGGTGCTCCACCAACCATCCAGGTGGATCCCAAGACCAGTCAGATGGATGCAATCAAGCTAAACAATTACATTTGAAAAAATTTTCCCAATTACTTTAAGAAGAAAAGTATTTCATTTTCATCTAAGTCCTTACTTCATTGCAGACAATGTCACAGAAAAAATATGAAAATTATGTACAAAGACATTTTGTAAAAAATGTGAAATTGTGGTAGGAAATATAGAGTGATGCAGACAACATATAGGAAACCTAGGCAACCCTGTACACATGCAGCTTTTTTCTGAAAAAATATTATTAACAGAATGGAAGCTCTATGATAAGGCCCATCCTGAATTCTCATATTCTAGGAACCATAATATTCTGGGCTTTAAGGAAATATTAAAGGGCTACTGGAATGAAAATGTGTCTCTCCCATCTTCTGTAACTACTGCATGTGAAATGATGCTTTTCTTCTATCTCTTACCTGAAATTCATTTAAAGATCCTTCACATAACAGAGCAACATTATCATTAAGGAGGAAAATGAGAACAGATTACTCCATCAGTGATAAAAGCAATATCCACTCGAGCAAGAAGGCCGGTCTCCTTGTGCAAAGTGAAGCAGCCAGTCACTTTGATTGGAACTGTTGCCAACCCTCATGACTCCTTGCCTCACAGGAGTCTAGAACACACAAACATAAATAAACTGGTGCTTTCTGATTATGCCATACTTGTGATAGGGTCAGCCTGGAAGAACAAAAGGCTGCAGTAATTTTGCATTCATTAGAGCTCAAAAATGGAAGCTGTGAAGATAAAAGTATGGAGGAGAAAGTGATAGTTCTGTAGAGATCTCTATCATAAGCTCCCACAAAGAAAATCTCTCCCCATCATTAGCCAGCTGCACTGCTTGTAGGGGAGCTTTACAACTGTGCTGGAATGTATGACAAGCCCTGTACTCCCTGGAGAAAGAGGGGTGACCTGGATGGGCTTCCCTTTCCCACCTAAGCCTTAGACTCTGAGGAGCATGGATCTGCTTCCTTAAAAGGAGAAGATTTTGAAAATCACATATCCCCATCATCTTATATCTGTACTAGAGAAGTAATATTGGGAAGTACCAATTAGGTTATTGAGTAATCGGTCATCATATCTTCTTACCAGATATGAGAGTTGAAGTCAAAGTCATACCAGGTGTGACTATCAAAGTACTCTTGATTACATCCTTAATCCTCTTTAACCACTAGTTTCTATGAATGAATAATGGGCTCAATAATAAAATGTGTCACATGTGTATATGGTACATAAATTATATACAACTACTTGTTCTAACATTTAGTAACTTGTTCCAAAAACAGAGCTACTACTTGATTACTACAGCACCAAAATGAAGGACCTCACACATGGGATTTTATCAAAGAATAAAACATATCATGACCTCCTATAAAAAAAACTAATAAAAAGATACATTTGTCAGATTATATCCTCATATGCTTCTACTGTATGAAAATTAGAGTGTTTGGTTAGTATTTCCTCCAAAAAGTACTGGACTAAGTTTTAGACAGGCAGAAAAATTAGCTTTTATATGGAATAAGAAGATATACGTTTTCTTGCCCAATCAAAATTCTAGAGAATCTCATATAAAGTGAGAGGTTTCTCTTCCAATTTTCCTATCTTTGAATTCCACAAATGGCTGAACAATTGTTATTTATGAACTATACTTTTTTTTTAATTTTAGGGAAGGGTCTACAGGGTGTTCAGGGTCACACTACTAGGTTGGATTCATAATAATCCACCTGTTTACAGCCTCCCAAGAGTTGGGATTACAGGCATGTACCACCATGCCTACTCTCAATTGCCATTGAAGGATAGAACCCCTGGACCCTGCACCTGCTTGCAGGTGCTTTAATCCACTGAGCTATTTGGCTGGCCCTATACATTTCAATTCTTATTAATCTTGAAATAATCACTTTTAGCATTTGTATAAGCTTTAAAAGTCAAAAGTTATAAAGACACATCCTGTGAAATAATCACCACTTATGGAAATGGAGTCTTTACTATAAGAACCAGTTTAATTTTGGCATGTTAAACTTTAATGCTGGTGACTCAATCAGTTGCTGTTTTATCAGGCTGTTGGAACTCTACACAAAACATTAGAGTAGTATCATATTTAAAGATAATCCTCTAGGAGTCATTTCAGAGACAGAAAAGGTAAAGCTATGAGCATGGGGCTGTCCTTTGTTTTATTAAATATTTAGCAGGATCCCTGGACCTCATCCACTAGCTGCCAATAGCAGTTGCTCCAATTCCTCTTTATTCTTTTCTCTTTATTCCCTTTTCCTCAGTTATGATAATTAAATGTATTTCTGAACATTGCCAAGTGTTCTTGAGGGCTATAGGGCAATATCCTACAGCAAGGATATGAAAGGGTAAGAGCCTTTAGCTCTTGGGCAAGACAAGAAGATTAGTTGGGTAACTAGACAAGAATTGAACCACTACCAGACTGGGCATGGTGGTGCCTGCCTGTAATCCCAACACTTAGGAGGCTGAAAACAGAAGGATCACTATAAGTCAGATCTACATAGTAAGACCCCATAGATGCTATCCCTTGTACTAAAAGCATTCTTTTTTTAAAAAAAGAATTTAACTACTACTTTACCTGCTTGAAATGTTCATAAAACCTGGAATTAAAATCTCAAAAATTCACTGTTTGCTGGCAAATTTCATCAATTACTATATTCCACTTTCAACTCTTAAAAGCTGAAATTCTTGACAGCTCTGAATTTCTATACTGACCTGCTCAAAGTTTCATTAGCAAGTATTAATTTTTCCTCTTTTTTTGCTGTCTAGAATTAAACTCAGCTCTGTGCTTGTCAGGCAAGTGCTTGTGCCACTGAGCTACATCCCCAATCCTATTAACAAGTATTAAGGACTGTTTTCAGTTGTATAATGTAGTATTTTGCATTATCAGAAGAATATTGGGGGTGAATAAAGGAGATCATTAGAAAATATGAGAAGCACCAGAATTACTTTGTGCAGGTTTAAAATACTTATCAAATTCTCAGTTTTCTCAGCATTTCATTCTCCATAATACTAAAGAAATCCAGCATTCATGGCCAAACTATTTACTCAAAACTTTCAAAACCACAAGCTTAAAGAAGTTATAGCCCATTTTAAGCAATATTCACAAAACCTAATATAGTGCACTTGTGAGTAATCATTTAATTACGGTATTTTATCATTTTATTTTTTAAAAATACACTGCGTACATAAAAATGACTAAAATATCAACACATTCTTTCTTCCTACGCACAGCTATTAATCTTAAGTGTTCCAACGGAAGATATTTTAAAAAGTAACCCTTTGCAAAAGTAGCCTTTCTTAGGCCTCTCTTTTTCCCAACTGCCTACTTCTAGCCGATTATTTTATCTTTCTTGCCACCTTGCAATTGTATTTCAGCATGTAGGAGTGGGCTGGTGGGAGCAAGAAAGAAGAATTCATTCTGCATTCATTTGTACACTAGCCTTGAAACCTGACTGGCAGCAATATTTTGGACAATAGTTCATTCAAACAAATAGACCCTTGTCAGTTGCTTCCTGCTGCAAATGTTGGCAGAGTTCTCTGTTATATGTCTTGTTCTTTGCAACTTTGAATGAATAAACCAGGACAGTAATAATGTACAGAACTGGCATCTTTGTTGACTTATTCAGCAACTATGTGTACATAGAAGAGAGAAAGAAGCACTTTGCAAAGTGTGGCCTGCACGTGTTTGTAGAGCTTTAAACAATGAAAAATGCAATACTCTGGAAAAGAACAAAGCTGGTTTTGGAATATACAAAGTTTACTTTCTGAGAAAAAGGTGCATTATTGGCAGTAAGTGTATAAAAGGCAGGCAACTGTATATAGTATGCAGACATGTTAGCATGGGGATCAAGTTTAGAACAAAATATACAATGAGATAACTTTCTTGAGTTGAAATGTGAAAGAATTTACAGTTAAAGTAGGTGAACACCTCTGCCTCAGAATGGCCATGTCAAATGAGCTTATGTAAAAGCTAGAATTAAGATGCAAATTCCCTACCTCAAGATGTCAGTCACTGTTACCTAAAATTTGTAGTACAAGGGAGTGACGAAAGAGTTGTTTTCAATAAACCACTCTTTCTCAACCTTATATTTTATGTCAAATCATTCATTGCTGTAAAAGACTATTGTGTGAATAGTAGCTTGTTTAACAGCATGTCTGACTTGTACCTTATAGATTCCAGAAGGACACCCTTTCCATTATAAAAGGGCAAAATTATATTTGTGTTGATGTGTCGCCTGCAAATTGAAAGTCATCCCTGTTTGAGAATCACTGCAGTAGATCAAGTTATGGCCCCCTACTGAGCAGAACAAAGCTCTTTACTCTTAAAGAAAATATTTAATGTTTGTACGAAAGTCATAAGCTGTACACCAGTCTAAATTGGTGCGTCATTCTTCATTGCATCTTTTGAGTTTCTGAGCCATGTGAGCAGGAGTAAGGAAAGCAGAGAGGCTCCTTGACCAGTGCAGCAGCTCTCCTTCTCCAATGACCTCTTTCACATTTTGTGTCACTGTTTTCTCCCTTTCCATCGATTTCCTTCCCTTGGCCATGAAATTGATTGTTTCCTGTGTCCTAAAGCAAATAAAAATTCCTCTTGACAATGAAAACATTTAAAATTATGGCACTCTTTCACATCATGACTAACCTCCTAGAAAAGTAGTCTTTGTCTCAGCCTCTACCTCCTCACTGCCCACATTCTGGAGCACGCCCAACTTGCCTTTGTTTCCTAGTCCACTACTGAAAGTGGTCCTTCAAACACTCCAGTCCAATATTGCAGATAATTACATGAGCTGAACCTTTCTAAAACTTATTTTCTTTGACTTCCAGGCAACTTTTGTTGCTCTCGACCAATGGTCCTCAAACCTCCTCATGCTCCATGATCACTCGATGGCAGTCGAGGCACAGATTTCTGGGCTCTACCTGCAGAGGTGATGCACATGCACATGGTCTAGGACTGGGACTGAGAATCTAAATGTCTGAAACATTCAAGGTTAATGCCCATGCTGCTGGCCTAGAGATTACTTTTTTTTTTTTTTTTTTTTTTTTTTTGCGGAACCGGGGGTTGAACTCAGGCCCTTGCACTTGCCAGGCAAGCACTTATTCTACTGAGCCATCTCCCCAGCTAGAGATTACATTTTAAGAGCCTTGTCTGGGTTATTTTCCTCTTGAATGCTTTTGTTGTTTTCATAATACTATAGTTTTCTGTTTTTTAATATTTTCATTGCCATGTTCAGTCTCTTCTAGTTCCTTCTACATTCTCAAGTTCGAAATAATGACCTTTTAGGTAATTTCTGATTTCCAGATAATAGAAAAAATCACACAGGATGTTTCTCATTCATCTTCCCCTTGTATTAACATCTTACATCGCTGTAGATCATGATCCAAATGAGGAAGCTTAGTGTGCTAATCATGTCAACTGTTAGCAAGCTAGGAAATACTCTATGCGTTCATCTACCTCCCTAATTATCAGTAACTTTCTAATACATGGGATGCCAATCTAAGGATTTGAAATACATCCAAATCATTGCTGCACATGATTTCAGACAATATAAGAATGGCTCTAGGGAAAACGGAGGACAGTCCTCGTGGAAAGCTGGCCCACATCTTTATTTCACTTGAGTGATACCCTCGAAAGTTTTTTTTCAGTGTCATATTTGCATTCCTTAAATTCTTTTGGCCCTCCCAATATGTCTTTCATTTAAGATACATTTGTCTCATCAAGTGACTGTTTTCATGATATTTATTGCTATATTTTCCCCAAATTTCTTTTTCACATTGTAAAACTAAAATATATGGGTAAACTAAAATATATGTAATGTGCAAGTAATTATGTACTTACTACAAGTCTAACAGTCTTTGAATCTACCTATAAACATAATGACAATTGAAAGAATGTAAGAAATTTTAATTTTGCATATGTTATTAGCCTTGCTGCCTGCCTTTAAATAGCCTGTTATATCTGGTTATAGAGAACTATAGTCTCCCAGAGATTTGAGCTAGTGCGCTACTTTGTCGGCTCTGGGATTGCAAGCCAATGCTTGTTTTCAAGGTCAAGTTAGTATTTGCATGATGAAGGATATTTTCAATCATATCTAATATCCTCCTTAAAGTTTCCTTACAAGACACTGAAGCTAAATGATTTACAGTTAGGATTATTTGGAACCATGGGCAAAATGGTCAGCTGAAAAATACCTAATGTATAAAAGAAAAAGACAGAGAAGGAAATTCCTAATGAATATGCTGGCACTCAGCCCAGCTGGCTTTTATTATAGCTAGAGGACAGAATTGCCAAATCCCCACAAGCCTAGTAACCATCTATCCAAATATTCATTTTCTTCATTGATGGAATTAAGAAGGGTTGACCAATGTTGTGAACTGAGGTATTTTATAAACCTCTCTGGCTCTCCTGAGGACTTTTCCCTTAATCTCACAGGATTTGGACAAAAGGACTCCCATGTCCTTGATTATATAATATAAAGAGAAATACAACAGATAGAGAAATACCTATCTAGTTCTTGTAAGTTTCTAGTTCTTACAAGGAATCATAGTACCTTGGTAGACTACTAAGGTTAATTTTCTGAGGCTACCAACATGAAATCCAATTTAAATTTGCTAATGAAGAGACACCCTACAAATTTGACTGAAGCCACCAACCTGTCCCTACTTCTGTTGATAAACAATATGGATACTGAGAAATAAGCAACAAATAGAGAATATTCTTTTGAAATGAATGTAACATTCATTGAGTATGCATTGTGTAAAAGAATAATGCACATAGGAATAGAAATAGCACGTTGGATCTGAAAAGACATTCCCATGATGTCTACCTAGATAGCAGTTTATGTTGGGAATCTGTCTCAAAAGCTCAGAAAGGTGGTCCAAGTTTTTATTTTCCCTGACAATGATGCATCCTCATCAGGTCCTCTCAAGTATCTTCCAGATTTTCATAACACAGTAAAGAACTTAATTCTCTCAGTTTTCTTCCCATTCAAAGTTCCTTCCTCAGAGTACAAAACTGATTCATTTTAGGAAAAATTTTATCCCATTTTCTGACATTGAAAACACAGGTTGTACTGTACACAGTACAACAAATACAGGCTGTACTTAATCCCAGATGTGGACAGCGTCAGATTGCCACATTAGTTTGATTTAAAGTTTTAAATTTCCAGTAGGCCTCTTAATATTTAGAACTATAAAGAAAATCATGTCCTTCGCAGCCATTATGTAACCTTTCAGCTGGATGATTTATGGGTCTGTCCCATATATGACTCTCTATTAAACGTTTTACTGTATCTGTCAGATGGTAAAGACTGAGGCCAGCATGAATAGTGTTTGTGTGCATGAATGTATGTGATTATGTGCCCAAACCTTGGATAATGAATATATTCTTTATATCTGAAACACACATACTGATGATAAATACATAGCAAACTATTTCTATTCTTAGAAAAATAGAATTGGTTGGTAATTTTGTGTAGACTCATGGTGAGTACTTTTTTTTCTGTATTTTTAGGGAAGGGTCTACAGGGTGTTCATGGTCTCACTACTAGATCAGACTCCTAGTGATCCACCTGTTTACAGCCTCCCAACAGCTGAAATTACAGGCGTGTGCCACCACACCCAGTCTCAATCGCAGTCTCAGTGCACCTCGGGGGCGAGGCTGGTACGCAGGCCCAGGGATCAAACCCCTGGCCCCTGTGCCTGCTTGCGGGCATTTTAATCTGCTGAGCTATTTGGCTGGCCTGGTAAGTACTATTTTTGAAAATGTTTTTGGGAAAAATAATTAGGGTTTCTTAAAAATGAAACTTGGTATTATAGGACTGTCTTAAACTGCCAACCCGTTTAACGTCACCTAACCCGGAAGCAACCTACTTCTATAAGCCATAGGGGCATTCTGTCCCCATATACATTAACACACACACAAACAAAACAAAAAACCCTCACAAACTTTCCACTTACCATAAGGTGATACAAATTTAGTAATACCTTCACTATTCACAAATTCTACTCCATCTCACATACAGTTCCAAGACAGCCTTCAACCACTATAAAAATTATTGTTTTGTTTGTGATATAAGGAGACGATGTTATCCACAGTTCATCATTTCCTTTGGCAAATTCATATTGGTCCCGACAAAAATAAAATATGTACTTGGCTCCAGGTGAGTCTTAATCTTACTTGAGTTGGATTAGGCAATCTAAGTCAAATAAAATGTAAGAACTAGAGTAGGAAAGCATAGTTTTGAATCTATCTCACTCTTCCCAATCTCAGGAAAACACTATCATTATCCACTCAGCCTCTCAACCCAGAAAACAATGAAATATTCTCAATTTCTCCCTCCTACTTCCCCTCCCCGACTCCTCTACCCTCAAACCCCTGGCAAGTTTGTTATCTGTACTCCAAAAACGCATTTAATGTTTTGACCTTGTTTTAACCCCACTACTGCAACCTCCTAAGTAAATTTCTCCCTCATCCCTATCTCCTTCTAATCTATTTTTCATAAAAAAGAGAAAATGTACTTTCAAAATACAAATTTGGTCATGTCATCCCCTCAATTAAATCCCATTAGTGTTCCTGATTGTTTTGGAACTACATCTTAATTGCTTAGTGTGATCTTCAATGTTCCAGCATCTTGTCAGCTGCTTCACTGATTCTGTTTCTACCCTTCTTACACTTTGTCAAGAATTTATCCTTCTCAAAGCTCCTACTCATCCTACAGATGGCCACTTTTCAACCTTTGTGTCACTACTTCAATGGCATCAGGGAAGTTATGCTATATGAAGAGTACTTCTTTGGGTCAGTTACTTACCATATCACCCTGTTTTCCTTGGCAGTGTTGGTATCAGCCTATAAATATTTTGTTTGCCTGCCTGTGTATTTATATATTGCTAGACTCTACCATCAGAACATAAGTTTCTTGATGTCTGGAAAAAGTCTGATTTTTCGCTTCTGTATTCCTATTACATACCACAGACCTGTTCTGTAGTAAGGCTGTCAATAAACTGTGGGCGTAGAGAAGAAAAACTACCTAAGTTAAAAAGATTGGTTATTTCTCTCTTGGGCTGGGAGCATTCATAATCACCTCCACACTGACTTTAAGAACTGAGCATGCTCTACTCTCTAAGCACTAAGGCCCTCTATACCTTTATCAATAAAATAAGAAATTTGTAGTAAATGGGCTTTGCAATACCTTTTTAGCTGAGGAGGCCTGCTGCATTCAGGAAAGTAGTATAAGAATTACTAACATATTAGTTCATGAAGTACAGAGCTCTTCATCCATTTTTTAAAAACTCTTACTGGTACATGTGTACTAGGATTCTTATATCTGCACAGGGGAAGCAATACAGGTATCTATGCATTTATAGGTATATGGAAAGAAATACATGCATCCATGTATTTCTTTTTGTCTAATTAAGCTACTTATTTCTATCTATATTGATCTACCTATTCATCTCACTTTTATCGCAAGTTCAATAATTAACTCTCAGACATCAGGACCCATTTTTATTTGGGAGCAAATAAAAATATACTACACTGCGTTACCAGTAAGAGGCCACTTCTACATGCCTTTATTTCAAACCCCTAAGTAATTAGCTTACCAATATCCTATTTGTAAATCTTATATATCTTTCAACTATCATTATTAAAAGAATGTCCTGTAAATTATTCAGTATGCTCAAATATATGAAATTTTATATGATAATCCCCAATTTAATTGCAAATGGACAAAGATATTAAGTATTCTTCAGTCAGTTTGTTTTAGCAACAGAATATGTTCAGAGGTGGGAAAGGTGGAGCAGTCACGTGGCTGATCAAATGGAATTGTAGCTTCGTGTAACTTAATTATGCTGCTGCTTTCATCTGATTTCTTTTTGCTCATGTACTTGGTTTACTTTTCCTTTTTCTTTCCTTGATTACTTAATTCTTCTACTTAGAAAAGCGGAACTGCAGTCTCGTTACTTCCTATGGAAATGTATTAGCATCTACAAGGTAGAAAAAAAAAGGTCTATGTTGTTACTATACTGAGGAGGAAGAAAGAAAGGTAGTAATCAGATAAGGGAGGACCTAATTCAAAACAATTTAAAGTATACCTAGAACAGCCTATCTCCTAATATTTGTTTAGTGTGTGTTATGTGGTAATGAGTGGATATCAAGGGATGATCAGAACAAAATTGCTACTTGTTTTCAAGGTACTTAAACTATGGTAGGTGAGAAAGAGAACAATAGGAAAGGAAGCATAGCAGTAATTATAATAATAATACTTAGAAAAGAAAGAAAAGTTAGAGTAAAGGAAATTGCATTAAGATATTAGAATTGAAAACTTATTTTGAGTCTCCTCCCATCACCATTGTGTTCCCATAAGCTTATGTTTGCTTGCTTCTGCCTGAAACTGGGTAAGAATATGACCCCCAAAAAATGGTGAAATACTTGAGAAAGAGAGAAAATTTAAAATGGATAAATGTACTGAAATGGATCATTCATTTTCAACTTTATCAATTGGAAGACTCAGAGAATCCAGGAGAGTGGAATGAATGATCACTAGAACTCCAACAGGACAAGTATGTTAATACTTTTAGTATTTACATTGCTCTGATGCACTTTCGTAAGATATCAGAGATCATGTTCAAAATAAAGAAAAAGTTACAAAACCCCATTTGAAAAATCATGTGCTTTTATATAGAAAGCATTCCATTAAATATTTTTATGGAAAGGTAGACAACTCCTGGGTGAGTAAATAAGTTCTTTATGTAATATGGTTATTAAAATATCTATCTCTAAAAATCATTCTATAGTTTGAGTTGAGGTTCAACCCTTACTGTATGTTCTTGCCCCAGGACCTTCAGCTTTCTAGGACCATTTTGTTGGAAGATTATCAACTATGATATCTTGAAATTCTTGGGTGACCATGTAGAAGTATGCTCAATGAAATGTGCTAATTTCTAGGACATAGGAAAAGGAAGTCTATGCTACCATACTGAAGGCGCACCTGTACATGAAGACTAAAATGATGTTTGCTCATAAACTAACATGATACTATTGACCCGTGGTCTTATGCTTGTTTCTAAAATGCTTCCCAAAGACTATGTACTAAAAGCTTAGCTTCAGGCTCACAGACTTCTGGAAGGTTGTTGGATCATAAAGATACTGATCTTTCCAAGGGATTCATCTATTGATAGATACATAATTAGATGGCATCAGTGCAAGGGGATGGAAATGTAGGAAGTGGCTCCTAGATAGAGGGAATCGGTTATTGAGGCTCTGCCTTGCTCCCAAATCTTTCTCCTGCACTCTCACTCTGCCTCCTGTGTGCCGTGAGGTGAGGATCTCTGCCCTACCATGCATGATTTCCTGCCTCACCAAAGGCTCTGAAATTATGGGAACAAGATTTCATAGTCTGAAACATCTGATCCTGTGAGCCTAAACAAACTCTTGTCTCCTTTGAGTTATTTTTCCCAGATATTTTCTTTCATCACAGCAATAGAAAGCTGTCTAACACACTAAATGCGCTGTGTTCACTAAAGTAAAATAAATAAATTAAGTTAACTAAAATAAAGTTTTGACATATTAGGTGGAGCAATTGCTAAAGGATTGGCTATGAAAAAAAATCATAAAGTTATTATAAAACCCAGAAAAATGAAGATGTGATAACTAGAGGAAAAATGAATTTACTTGAAGTGATAAAAGTGATGTTGAACTCAAGTTCTGAAGTGCATGCCATTAAGGTTTAAAAAAAAAAAAAGGTATCTAATCTAAAGTCTTAATGAGAAGTCTATTAGTCCAGCATTGGTATCAATTAATGAGATAGTTCAGACAGTAACAGAAAGTGCTGCCTAACTTTCCCCTTATATTCTCTATAACATCTGATCAAAGGGATAAATGGGCAAATTCATCTTCCTTTTTGAGAATAAGAAGTATAAAAGAAATACTATAATGTTTACTAAATCAGCAGTAGAGATTACTAGAAAAGTGAAGAAATGGGTCAGAATTCCACTGTGAAATGAAAATGGTATTCCTGTGTTTTACGTCTTTCCCCTATGAGACTAATCTGTGCATTTCATCTCAAGATTCATTCATTCATGCATTATTCCATCTTTCCACCCATCTTGCCATCTAGCTATTCATTCTTCCATCCATCTATCCATCCATCCATCCATCCACCCTTCCTTCCTTCTATCCATCCATCCATCCTTCTTTCCATCCATCAGTCCATCCTTCCTTCCATCCTTCCTTCTATCCATCCATCCATCCTTCCACCCTTCCTTCCTTCTATCCATCCATCTATCCTTCCATCCACCCACCCACCCATACATCCTTCTACTCTATCTATTCATGGGTTCCACAGTATAGAAAATGCATTGTCCACTCATGACGGATAATACGATAGAGGAAACAGAAAACATATGGGTAGCTTCTGCTGATATGGAACTCTAACAGGAGAAATGTACTGTAAAATAATTACTCATTATAATTCAATAAGTGAAACAACTAGTATAGGACCTGGCCCAAAGCAAACACCCTCTTTGGTTTTAACAAGCCACTGCTGCTATTATTTTTATCAATACTGTAATCTAATCATGTACAAGAACTCCTCTTTCAAAGTTACCACATTATTTGTCACAATGTCCTCAGGTCCTACAGTATTATTTCTTAAACTGATAAATTCTGCCCATCCTTGAAGATACAGCTCAAAATAACCTTCAAGTAAAAACTCCACCACCCATCTCTTCTCTCTTAAAAATTGCTCCCACCTTTAGCGAACTCCTGTAACTCCTTATAAACATGTCAATATAACTTTTTGTGCCCCTCAGAAGTGTTAGCTCACTGAAAACTAAGGCTACCTTTCCCTATTGCCTTGCTCACAGGACACACTCAGTCAACATTTGCTGAAAACAATTGATGAGTCTGAGCTCCAAGAGACACTCTGAAGAGGACGCCAGAATGAACAAAATCAGAAAGCTGTGAATTTGACTTTGGGAACTGTTAACACCTTCTTGCCTCTTGAAAACGCAAATGTGACAGGGCGAGATTAAAAAAACATAAAACTGCATGAGCATCTTGTTCATTGTCTCCAGTCCCGGGAAAGGTGGCCAGCATTGTGTTTTAAATGCTCTTGGAAGAAGATTATGCTAGATGACCCCACTCAGGGAAGGAGGGAGAGAGAGAGACAGAGACAGACAGAGACAGAGAGAGACAAGAGACAGATAGACAGACACAGGGACAGAGACACAGACAGCAACAGAGAGGGAGAGGAAAGGAGAGAAAAAGAGGGAGAGAGAGAGATCTGCAAAACATAAACAAAAATTCTACTATTTTAGCTTGTTTCCTTAAACAAATTGTACAGTTTAAAACAACAGATATTTGCTTGTTTCACAACTATAATGAACAGAAATGTACAATCAAGGACTCAGCAGAGCCATGCCACCTCTGAAAGCTCCAGGTCAGAACACACTCCAGGCCTTCCTTCCGTCTTCTGGAGTGACTGCCTTTCTTCCTAGGTGATAATGTATAGATACACCACTCTCAATTTCCACCTATTTTCACATGGCATTTTCCTTGAATGTGTCCCTATTCTCTAATGGGGCTTTTCTCTCTGCGAACGTTTGTATCTGTGTTGCTCCTCTTCCTATAGAGTCACCAGTCTTGGTATGATAGGAGCCCATATTTCCCATCTTATGTGTGATCTCAACTCTCATTTTACTCACATCTGCAAAAGACCTATTTCCCAGTAAGTTCACATTCATAGTTCTGAGGGGTTGGGCCTTCCACACATCTTGTAGGGGACTCAATGCAACCCACAATAAGGATCAACATGGCAAAGACCAGGTTTCTGCCTCTGCACAAATACCCAGGATGGCTGATACTGTGGAAGCCAGCTGGTGTCAGTGGGAATGCCACTAACTAGGTGTCACTGAGCACACAAAGGGAACACTGCAGGGAAAACCAGGGTGAAAAGAGCCACAGTGAAGATGAGTCCTCAGTGACTAGCTTCTCTGTCATTACCAGGTAAACTGCACTGTGGGTCCATACTAAGGATGGTAAACCTCTGAATTACATTCCAGGAGGTAGACAGGTGTGGTGAATCTGAGAAAATTTAATGTGTTTGGAGAAAAGAAAGAGGAGTAGTAATTCTAACACATAAAAAAAAAGAAAACATAGAAAAGGGGGCGCTATGGAGATAACTCAGACGTCTAAGTGTCTTCCTAGCAAGTGCAAGAACCCAGGTTTGATCCCTGGTTACTCATGCCATTCTGGCCCTGTGCTGCGCAGTCCACTGAAACTGGGCATGGTGGCACATGCCTATAATCCCAGCACTGGGGAGGCTGAGACAGGAGGATCACTATGAGTCAGATCTGTGTAGCGAGATCCTGTACCAAATAATTAATTAATTAATTAATTAATTTTAGGGCCAGCCAGATAGCTCAGTGAATAAAGTGCCTGCTTAGGCAGATGCAGGGACTGTTGTTCAATCCCCCATGTGTGCTGACCCCGCCCCCAGAGTGCACTGAGACAGCAAATGAGACTGGGCGTGGTAGTGCACACCTGTAATCCCAGCACTTGGGAGGCTGAAAACAGGAGGA
>NDGM011240661.1:421-12660 GCA_002564305.1 Octomys mimax | reverse complement strand
GGCATCAAAGGTGGCCTTAGCAAAGTTGCCCAAAGTAGCAGTGCAGTCCCTAGCAGAGGTGTACCAGTCAATACCAGCCTTCAGCAGCAGCTTCTTGGGCAAAGGGGCTGAGACAATGCCAGTGCCTCTGGGGACAGGGATCAGGCGCACCAACACAGAGCCACAGCGGCCAGCCACCTTGCAAGGAACAGTGTGGGGCTTGCCGATCTTGTTTCCCCAGTAGCCACTCCTCATGAGGACAATGGAGAGCTTGGCCAGGATAATGGTCCCAAGAATGGCAGCAGCTACTTCCTTGGAACACTTTACACCGAAGCCAACATGACTGGTGTAGTCCCCAGTGGCGACAAATGCCTTGAACCTGGTCCGCTGGCCAGCACAAGTTCGCTTCTGCACAGGCATAATCTTCAGAATTTCATTCTTGATGGATGTGCCCAGGAAAAAGTCAATAATCTCGGACTCCTTGATGAGTAAGGAAAAAAGGTAAATTTCCTCCAGGGACTTGATCTTCATGTCTTTGACCAGCCGGCCCAGCTTGGTGACAGGAATGCACTCTTTGTCCTAGACCTTACTGCCTTGAGCTCCGTGGTCTCGGCCCCGGCCCGCCGCCACGACCTCAAAGCCCACTGCTGAAGCCTCCTCGGAAGCTGCCCGGGGCCTCCCATGCCTAGGCCTCTCCCACTGCGGCACCGGCATTGCCGCCATTTGGTGTTTCCCAGAAAAAGAAGCAAATATAATTGATAATTACTTCAACCTCCAGCCTTTCTCCCCTTTCTACAAGATGAGAGATGAGGGAACAAGTTTCAAGCTTCCAATCAGGGATTGGTTTTTCAGATGCCAAGTTCTGAAACTATCCAGGAATTCATTAAGAGTCATCTTATCAAAACAAAAGATGTTCTTATCACCTGGGAATTTACAAGAGTTTTAGGAGCTCTGTACTGAAAACCAGACACAAAACCCCAATTTCTCATAACACACAGTATACATATTTATTACTCTTATTCATGAAATTTCTCTGTTCATCCTAAAGCTAACTTTATCTGGTATGTGTGGAATCACACCTAATTCTTATTTAGTGGCTGAAGAGCTGTCCACTTACTTCCAGCCCATCTGTATCCTTAAAACGCACCTCATGTTAATAGGATAGTTCAATCTTTTTTCATTTCTTACCCATTTTAATATCTTTGCCTTTTAATTGGAGTGTTTGGTTTATTTACATTTTGTATAGTTGCCAATGTGGTTAGGTTTAGGGCTACCAGTTTACTACACTTTCTGTTTGCTTGTTCTCGTTTTGGCTTCATCATTTTTCCTTTCTTCCTTTTGAAAGTTAATATTAGAATTTTTTTGAGAATTCTATTTTGCAACTTTGTTGACCTTTAAACTAGTTGTATTTGGTTTATTTTATTAGTATTTTCTCCTGATCAGTCATTTGGATGCCCTTTGTTATGAAATATCTATGTTTTTGTCCACTGAGTTATCTGTTTAAGGTTTTTATTTGTTTGTTTGGGTTTTTTTGTGGCAGAACTGGGGATTGAACTCAGGCCCTTTCACTTGTCAGACAAGCATTTATTCTACTGAGCCATCTCCCCAGCCCTAAGGTTTTTATTTGTTTAATTAATTAATTAATTAATTTGCAGTACCAGGGATTGAACTCAGGACCTTGTGCTTGCTAGGCAAGCGCTTATTTTACTGAGCTATCTCTCTGGCCCAAGGATCTTTTTATTTGTAAGATTTCTTTATATAATATAGATTTAAGACCCTCATAAGATATATGCTGTGATTATCTTCTCCTACACAATGATTTAATTTCTGTTCTCCTAATGGTTTATTTTGGTTAGAAGGAACTTCATTTTTTGGTAACATACTTTAAGCCTATAATTTCTCATCGCTAAAACAGGGCTTACACTAATATTTCATGCAAAGGAGTATTATAAATGCATGTACAGCTTCTGGCACTTAGAAAATCTCAATAAATATTCTCTCCAGTGCCTCCCTTTCTGCCCCCAATTAACTTCCTATTTTCTCTATTTCTGGGTCTCTGAGAAATCATATCGTGTGATAGAAAAACCAGACAACGTGACCATGATCAACTCTTAGTCTAAACCTATGACTCTATCTGAAACAGAAAATAAATTACACTTTTCATTTGCTCCCCTCTAATCAAAACTAGGATACCATGACGTCATCTGACGTGCTAACTACCTTATCTTTTTTACTTAAACTCCAGATGAGGAAGCAGTGTGAGGTTTCATTTTAGTCCTGACACCCAGAGAACGGTATGGCTGCTCCCCCAGCACAGCTCATACTAATCTCTCTCCTCTGCCAGCTGACAGGTGAGTCCAGTCAGATCCCTGACTGCCTTCCTGATCCTGAGATCTAGCTCTGGACTCTCGGGTCCACCTGGACCTCTGGCTCGACTCACAAGGCTCTGCTCCTTATCTAGTGTTGCTTCTTTTAAAACAGTCTGGTCTTAGAAGAAACTAGAGAGATGGGCAGGGGAATCTCTGATCTAGAAGAAACTAGATAGATTGGGGATAGAAGCTCTGGGTACTTTCTTCCCTTCTGACTGCCCTGGGAAGGAAGGGCTGAAACAAGAGGTGCTGGATATAACAGGATTATGTTCTGCCATGCATTAGATGAGCAATTGTCAAAACTCCCCTGAAGCTTAGTCTAGCTTCTAGTTTCCTTTCCTTTGCAGGTAACTTTAGAGCAAACTTATGTGTGTGAGCATTTCTTTATTTGTAAATATATTTTATTTAAATGTGCTGTATGTTTTTGCTGACTATGAATAACAGTTGTATTGATATAAGGAATCATAGGAATTTTCTCTGAACACAAGCAAACCCAATCAATCTTTACTTGGAACACAGATTCTTCCTGTGGGCATGTGATATTTAGTCACAGAGGACTAAGGAATTGTGTGTAACTGTCATTGACATGATACTCTTGAAGATTTTACTATCCTCAGTGTTATCAGAAAGGACCAGGAAGCCCATAGGTGAGAAACGTCACTCTGATCGTCTAATTCACGGGCTTAGCCCAGCTATTCATTGCGTGCACACACATATGCCTGGAGTGACTTGCCAAAACCACACAGGCAGTCAGAACTTTCCTCCCTCACTGAGCGCCCTCCCTCTGCAGACTCACCGCTCCCTGAATACATCAGAAGTTTGCCTTGTTAAGAAGTCCTCAGATCTGCCAGGCTCTGAGCTGTACACTTGTAATTCCAGCATTGAGGAAGGCTGAGGCAGAGGGGTCATGGGTTTGAGCCTAAAGTGAGTAGTTTAGCAATTTAACAGGACCCTGTCTCAAAATTAAGGAGAGGGAGAAGAAAAAGTGGAGGAGGAGAGAAGGGGGAAGGCAGGGGGAGGAGGAGAATACTGAGCAGCACCTGGCCCTAAGCAGGTGCTCCTGAAATAGACTTGTTTTAAATGTCTAAACTGAAATGATGAGCAGAAACAGAACTCAAAGCAGGTGAGATGGGGGAGGACACATGGGGGCTGTGAAAACTCCCCGGTATCCATGTGAAATCTGAACTCTGTGCAAGAAGGTACAAGGGTCAAACTCTGTCAGAGGGGCCTCTTCTGCCCTGCTGGAGGAGTCTGTGAGCAGTCATATAGAACCCCACCACGACTGAGAGAAGTCAGAGCTTGTCGGAGGGCAATTGTGGTGAACCTGTGGGGTGTGATTTGTTTCTCTTGTAAGACAAAAGGTGTTAACACATAATTTTTTTCTAAACATAAAACCTCAGTATTCAAGACTAATTGTAGTGTTGGCACTGTGTGATAAATAAGCGAGTTTGGGGTTGTGGTTTGGGCACTCATCTCAACAGGGTCACTGTCCTAGCACCCCCAGCAGGCAGGACGGTGCAAGGGGTGCTGACCCTGGACAAGGACATCCTGGGCTTGACCTAGTACCTGTGTCACTTGTGCTGTGCATGCACCCTCTGAACCATGTTCTTTTCAACTGTATGACAGGCAAGGGAATTGAACTCATGGAATTACTGCAGTGCCTTAAAATGAGCAATAAAATGCCAAGTAATTATAGTCGTACTCACCATTGATACTCCTACTCCATCCAACGTGGCTTTTTCATACCATCTCTTCATAAGGCTATAGGACGAATATTATTATCCCTCTTTCACAGGTAAGAAAGTTAGGCTCAGAGAGATCAGGTTCCATGGGTAAGACGTGGCCATCAAGAGGCAGAGCAGACCCAGCACTTTAGGAGGCTGAGGCAGGAGGATGACAAGTTGGACTCCAGCCTGGCCAAGTTAGTGACTGAATGAGACTCTGTCTCAAAAATAAAAAGGGGTCAGGGTGAGATGTAGCTCATTACAAGGATTCTGGGTGTCTTGGTTAGTTTTCTTTCTTCGCCGGGACAAAATACCTGACCCCCAAATTTTTAGCTCACAGTTGATGGAAGTTTCAGCCAGTCAGTGCACACGCATCTGCCTGTGCACACAGTCAGCCAGTCATCTGGCTCCAAGGCAAAGTGGCACATGGCAGAGGGCAATAGTTCATGGTGGTGGAAAACAGCAAGAGCGAAAAGGGAAGACCAGCAGATGCAGCAGAGGCAGAGGCCAGCCTCTCCTTTCCTTATATTGCCTTCAGGCTATCTGCCCCAGCGAGGGTGCAGCACTCACACCCTTAATCTCAGCATTGGATACTGAATGAATCACAAACTCTAGAAACTCACCCAGGTGACTACATGGGGCTTTGTGGGGGGAGGCATCTAGATAGCAACCATAACACTGGGTTTAATTTCCACTACCAAAAAAGAAAAGGGGAAACAGCAATTGAGTTTCCAAAGCTAATGTTCTCTTTGCATCAAACTGACGCTGTCCTATGTAGCAGAGAAGTATTCAGTAAATATGTATTTGAGCTGATTCTTCCACAGAGACAGCCAGATAAAATTTCCTTCTCCAAGAACACAAGCCAAAGTTAGGCACTGGAAGGATCAAAGAGAACAGGTAGCATTGTCAGGGGACGTGGCTACAGCCACAGGGAGTCACTCTGCCCAAGGTCTGAGGGACCTAGAAATAACTTTCATAGCCTCTGATGTCCCATCTGAAAAATAAGCACAATAGTGTGTTTCTGGAGTATTTTGTGGTGATTAATGATACGGTCATTTTGAAAGGACAATAAAAGAAAAAGGGATGAAAGGATACTGCAGAGAACCAGAAAAAATACAGGTGAGATGGTGGGAGATGAGCATGGGCCAGAAGCTGAGGAGCGCAAATGTCAACATGGCAGGAAAACGCTGGGCCAAGAGGGAAGGTGTGTAGTGACTAGGGGGTTGGCAATCCCCATTCCTACATGATTTTGATTTACAGTGTTCTTTCCAAGGGAAATTAGTAAAGAAGTTAGCTGAAGAACTTTCAGACTTCTTTTTACAAACTCTATAAATACATACATAACCACATGGAGAATTGACAGCTCTCTGTGCTGGGGAAGTCCTGTAAACCCTGGCCATCACACTCGGTTCTACTATGCCTTCCTCAGACCTCCTCCCAAGCTTCCCAGAAATACATGGAAACACTCAGATGACCAGGGTAGCTGAAGCACATTTCACAAAAGCTTGCCGGTGAGCCATGGTTCACTGGCTTGGGCATTTCACCCTAATCCTCTGGTCACTGGCCTTATCACCTGTGAAATGGACTCAGACTGAGCAACTCCAAGCTTGCTTTCAGTCCTGAGACATTCTATTTCTTGATTCCCACAAGGAGAGAGCCACGACATGTGTGTGCTTTCTTGGCCTTTGGATACAGGGCAGCAAGTGCTTGAAGAGGTTCTTGGGACTGGGCTGGTGAGCAGGAGCTGATCTTAAGCTCCCCTGCCTGAAATCTTCTTCCTGAATCTCCATCCCTTGGTCCTGGCAGGACTGGAGATGTATGTTTTGGCTATTTGTCAAGGATAATGGCAAAATCACAGCATGGGTGGCAATGGGTCAAATGACAATCAACCTATAGGATTACAAGTGTTAGTTGCTTAGCTCCTATTGATCCAACAGGAGAGCAAGGCAAGGTTTTGCAATTTAGCGTCTGATCTCCACTAGCTCTTGGGCCTCTAGGGGATGACAAGAAGAAAAAGTAGCAAGGAGGAAAAAACAGGGAGATGACAGGAGAGGGCAGCTCCTTTCTCGTCTTCTAAGGGAACATCACCATATGAACCCTGGCCAGGTCAGAAGCCAAAAACTGGCCTGCTTCAGCTCCCTCCCCATCAAAAGGTAGCTGGCCAGGGGATACTCACTGTTGCCTTAAACAGACCTCACTTGCTAAGACGGCATCCGAAAGTGTTTGGAGACATCTCTTTCTCATGTTTAGCTGCCCTTGCAGAAATGAGACCAAAAACGGGAAGGGAGGCCCATGGAGGCAGCACCTCCTGCCCTCAGCACCTGGCTCTCCCTTGCTGTGAGTGTGCCACATTTCTCCAGAAGCTTTTGCTTCC
This sequence comes from Octomys mimax, assembly GCA_002564305.1. Taxonomy (NCBI): domain Eukaryota; kingdom Metazoa; phylum Chordata; class Mammalia; order Rodentia; family Octodontidae; genus Octomys; species Octomys mimax. Next base: position 6,214 of record NDGM011240661.1, on the reverse strand, counting down.
CTTTAACATCACTTGATTCTTGACAAATGAAGCCTAATGTTCAGAAAATCGAGACTCACTGCGGTGCACAGCCGAGGAACATATGCTTCTGAAACAGAGGAACTACTTGTTGTGCTGCAACCACTTCTTTGTTCGTGGCTTTGGGAGAGTCACATCCCAGTGGCCTCCTTTGTAAAGTGGAGCTTAACCTCCACTCATGAAGTCATTCTGAAGATCAAGAAAGACTGTGCCTATGAAACTTGTTTATAATCTTCAGAGTGATGCCAAGTGTCTGCTGCTGGAGTTAGGGAAGAACCAGAACAGAAGCTGATCTCCTGGCTTCAAGTTAGTGCCTTTCTCACACTGCTCCACGTTGGCGGCTGTGTGGAGCAGAGGCCATGGCCACCTGTCTCTGGCCAGGACCCCGTGACTCCGCCCCAAGTGACCCAGTACCTAGCGCTTGTAGACTGGTCACTAGCTAACTCACAAAGATTATGTGCAGCCACCACCCAGGTGGATATTTCTGGATATTTTAAAGTAAAGTAAAGCAACTTAAGCAATATGACAAAAAAAAAAATACAGTGTGTGTTTGAATGTCCTTCAAATACTTTTACAGTAAAAGGTATATTGCCATGAATCCCCCTCAAAATTTTCCCTCTTGTTTTTTTAATAGACAACATTAATTTTATTTGCATTTATTTTATGCTTAATTTATTCCCATGCCATAGGTTTTTGTTTCTTCAGTTTCTTCTGGGATATCTTTTTCTTCTGTACAGCTTCCTCCTCTGGTTTAGCAACAATTTGTTCCTTTTCAGTAAGGATCATCCTAATATGGCAGGGGGAGCTCATGGATGGGTTAATCTGGCCACAAGCTCTATAAGTACGGCGGTGCATCTTGGGTGCTTTGTTCACCTGGATATGTTCAATAACCAGAGAATCTACATCTAAACACTTAAATTCAGCATTACTCTGCATTTTTAAGCATGTGCAGCAAAAATTCAGCACGCTTTTTGGGCCACCGATCCTGTGTCCAGCCCCACTGTTTGGCCTGGGCACACCTACCACCTCCACCATTGTAACACCAGAATGGTACACATTGCTTCTTTAATGTGACATCCTTGAGATACTGGGTGGCCTTTCAGATATGCATACCTTTGAGGGCCTGGGCAGTTTTGCACGTGTTCTTAAAGTGAATGTGAAGATTTGAGCTTCCTGATTTGCATGATTTTGTGTGGTTTTCTGGGTTGAGAAAGTAATGAACCATTTTCACAGGTCACCTAAGGCCACTCACAGGAAGAGGAAGCTTCCCTCTTGTTTTGAATATGCTTGTCCCATTGTTCTTGTCAGCCTGCTAACACAGTTCTCTTAAGTTTTCTTTCATGAGCATCTTTTAGTGTAACACTGCCTCAGTGGGACTATATGTGCCTAGCCCATGGTCTCATAAAATCAAGAAATGAAGTTACAAACCAAAGGAGGTTAGGAGAGATTTTATTAGAAATAAAACCAAGAATTTTTCTGAAGCTTTCCTGGGTTTCCAGAAGGGGCCCTGAACAGGTGACCACTGAGGCTATTTGTCAAGGATAATGGCAAAATCACAGCGTGGGTGGCTATGGGTCAAATGACAACCAACCTATAGGATTACAAGTGTTAGTTGCTTAGCTCCTATTGATCCAATAGGAGAGCAAGGCAAGTAGCAAGGGTCTATCAGTGAGTATCATTAACCTTAGCTTACCTATGACATCTAACATAGAGCAAAGGCATTCCTGGCAAAGGATGAGAGTATGGGTCAGGATGTTCTGGTCCCCCTGCACTTATACATCTGAGGCATTAGCTAGGCTCACTGAACCAGGTAGTGCTGATTACAGTACAATCTCAAGCTGCTGTTTATCTTTAGGGAGGCTTGCAGGCCTGGCTACTGTGTCTCCATCTTGAGGCCTGGCTCCCCTCAAGTTCATCTCCAGCAGCAATTCTGATGTGTCATACCTTCTGCACTAACTCTCCCAAGGGTCCAATTCCTCTCTAGCTACCTATTGCTTTCTGTCTAACTTAGATATTTTCAATAATAGCTTCCCTGGTATCCTGAATCAATTCAAAACATTTACCTTCCATGGTCATTATGACTTTGGGGAAGAGCCAGCAGTTGCAGGATACCATATCTAGTGAAGAAGGTTGATGAGAATACCCTGTAAGTTTTTATGATCCTGCCTTTCTGTTGCCTAGCGCTTGAGAGCAGCAGTCACCATATTTTGTATTTTGTATCATGCTTCACAAAGGCACTCACAAAAGAAGACTTCCAGAACTGCTTCGAACAATGGCAAGAATGATGGGATAAGTGTGCTGAAAGTGAGTGTAAGTATTTGCCAAAGAATTAGTAGCAACGTGCCTTTGACTGTAATAATTTTTTAAAGAATTTAAACACTCATCACACTTTTGTTCACCTCTTGTATGTGGTGAATTTTGAGAAGATGCATACAAAGAAGAGTAGTAACATCCTCAGGGGAAAGGCATTTATCTAGGCCTTGTGGGTTTTCTTACCCGACACAGAAAGAGAAAAGAATAAAGTACAAAAGTCACATGAAGCAAAAAGTGAACTGAGGATCAGGAGTGGAGGAAGGCCCTGCAGCCTGTCTGGTGGCAACAAGTGGGTGACAGTCTTAACCTCACATCTTTTCACACCATTATATTATCATCTTGGCATAAAGTCCTAGGTTTTTCTCTCAAAGACAATGCTCATTTATGTGATATTGTCACCGTGGGGGTAAAGGCTATCCCATGAGCTGAGTGGGATCAGCCTCACCCAAACCACTTTGCTGTGGTGAAATGAGCAGGAGGTAAAATGGGTGCAGAGAAGGCCAATGGCACCATTCAGCTCTGACTTTGGTAGAAGAGTGGCCATCTGAGGAGGGGGCAAGAGTTTCATGGGGCCCAGCCCTCCTGTGGCTTTAAGCTGGTGTTTGGTGTCACTCGTTCTCCAGCATCTTCTGCCCTCTCAGGTATGTGGACCCCTTCCTTGGAGCATCCTCAAAGCACCTATTACTTCTCTCTCTCTCTCTTTTTTTTCTTTCAGAACTGGGGATTGAACTCAGGCCATTGCATTTGCCAGGCAAACGTTTATTCTACTGAGCCATCTCCCCAGCCCTTTACTTCTCTTTTTATAACATTCGTAGTTACTAGTGACCATCTCCCAAATTCATGAGTGCAAAGGTCGTGACTCTCTTGTTCCCCAGGTTCTAAACTATGCCTGTGGTAAATATGGAACTAAATAAGTTCTTATCAAAGAAAGAATGAATAAAGGTGACCTGGTTAGATATGGTAAAGTGCTATAAAATCACATACTGCAGAGGGCAAACCCAGCACAGAAAGGGGACTTCATTTCTGCTTTGGACAGCAGAAGAGCTTGTTTCTGAAATTCTTTTCCTAGTCATCTGGGAAGAAGAAATGAAAGTAGTTAGGATTCATCAGACCTGGCCCTTGTTCTCTAATCCACATTTTTTTTTCCTAATTTGCACTTAGAAAGTGGCAAGGGAGCTGCTTTTTCTTTCATTATTCCTCTTTCCACTTTCAAGTTCTACTTCAGATACAAGATGCTTCATTTAGCTGGCACCAGAAATTTGCACTGTGTCATCTTCCTTTTTTTTTTTTTTTTTGTACCAGACATTGAACTCAGGACCCCACACTTGCCATTCTACTGAGCTATCTCCCCAGCAATTTCATCTTCCAATTTTGTTCTAACAAGGAATAATGAACTTGGGACATATTTTTGTACTCCCACACAATTCACATCTCGTGGTATCTGCCCCAAGAAAATAACAGTTTTCACGGTTGACTGTGAAAGAAGCAAAGAATAATTGTTTGTAGCTTAAAAGCATGCACACTGAAGCCACATTTTTTTTTATTCTTGTCACCTAAGTACCCATGACAGTTGAAATGTGGTTTGTTCCCCCAAAGGTGTGTATGGTAAAAAATTCATCCTGACTGTGGTGATGTAGACGTACACGGCGGAAAGTTTAAGAGGCGGGCCTGGTAGGAGGTATCATGCACGGGGTAACCGCCCTTAGAAGAAATTAATGGTTTTCTCTAAAACCTAATGTGAAAATAAAATTACTTGCTGGCTGCCCAACCCCAGGAATTGTACTCACATGAAAACTGAATCTTAACTTGACTTTAAAATACTCATCCTTTCCATCTCTGTTTTTGAAGTGAAAGAATAAGTGGATTAATGATTCAAAATACAAAATGAATTTGTTTCTGTCTAAAGCATTAGCAGGGACTACTTTGACAACCCTTGAGGTAGCTACAGAGAAGTCGGCTTCAAAGCACCCTGGCCTTGATATTAGAGAAGGAGAGCAGCTTTATAAACTGCCACAATAATTAACCAATTTGATAAGACTTGAGATATCTAAAGTATATATGCACTGATTGATAAATTATAGGGGAAATGTGTAAGAATAGGAATTATCTCCTAAAATACATCTCTCTGGGAAAAGAAAGCGGTACTTTTGGAGATAAAATTGGCAAAAAGTTGGCAGAGACCTCAAATCTGTAGTCAGAGGAGTGTTCAACATTTGGTAGGATTTGGCAGGGTGAAACTCCCTTACTCTGGAGCACTGGTAGCACAGCCTATGCTTGAGGAGAGGTCGCTGGAGGGCATGAAGGGGAAAATGGGGTACAATAATGTCTGAGAACTTTCAATTTGGCTTCTGAGTCCCACAAGGGTATGGAGTGAGGGAAAGAGATAGAGCTGATGCAGATGCTACAGTGCTTCAAACTGAATGAGAAGAGAAGATCTAGGTCCCAGAGCTGAAGTGACATTACGTTAAACCCTCCAATCACAACCTATTAGCTGTGTGGCTCTTGGATAAATTTCTTAGTTATTCTTAATCTGCTTTCTCATGAAGTTAGGAGTTAGTGAACTGGTAAGTGGTGCAGCGCCTACCTGGTAAGTGTGAAGTTGTGAGTTTGACTCCTGGTACGCCCCTCCCCCTAAAAAAGCATATTGCACATAAGTGACAAATTCTCACTTCTGCCACTGTAATATTTTGTCATATGTGTGTGAGGTTAGATTTCATCTAGAGTTTGTAAACTTTATGTCAATAGAAAGAATTAGAGCTACAGTACAAGTTTAGAAGAGAAGCAAAAATCACTTAATTAGAAAGAGGAGAGAAATAAAGGGATAGATAGCTACCTGGTCAGAGAAAGGTAGGGAGCACAGAACTCGTCCTCAAGGAGCTTTGTTCTTAGCCTCTCTTATTACATGGCAAGTGAGGGACTCTCCCTCTTGGGAGTTGTTATAACTTGACTAGCTATTTTAGGCTCTGAGACCCCTGGTTCTGCCACTGGCCCTTTCCCTTGCTTACCTGTGTATTCTTGGATAAGCTTTCCTTGGTCTCATTGTTAGTCAGTATATCTGTGAGAATTATAGCAGAACCTAATATTCAAGGTCAACTTAGCAAAGAACGGTTTACATGTGTGTGCATGTTAGTGTATTAATAAGGTGAGAAAATAATACATATTCATATATGGGTATGTGAATGTCCAGGTATGAATATGTTTTAGATATGTGTATGCTTCATACTAAGTGATTTTTTAATGATATAGCCCCTTCTCCAGTTTGTCTTTTCTGTACACAGCTGGAAAATGAAAAGAGTGAATTGTGGTTTTGGCTTCAAGCAGCTGAGCTGCTTTTCAGTTCTGCTTCTCTGCATTGTTCTCTCTAGCAGGGGTTAGCTCTTTTTTTATTTCTATTTTTAATAATTTTATTGAGAAACAAATAGTAGTGAGACAGTTTCAAAACCAATTAGTAGGACAGTTTCA
>NDGM011240657.1:1246-16632 GCA_002564305.1 Octomys mimax | reverse complement strand
ACATAATTCTAAATGGGGAAAAACTGAAAACTTTTACTCTCAGATCTGGTACAAGACAAGGATATCCTCTATTACCCCTCCTATTCAATGTAGTTCTGGAATCACTAGCTAGAGGAATTAGACAAGAGGGAGAAATAAAAGGAATAAGAATAGGTAAAGAAGAAGTTAAATAGTTATCTGCAGACAACATGATACTTTACTTTTATGAACCAAAAACTCCATCAAGAATCTACTACAATTGATACAAAAATTCAGTAGCATAGCAGGATACAAAGTCAATGCCCAAAAGTCAGTAGCATTCCTCTACACAGATAAAAACACACTAGAGGGAAATTAGAGAAACAATACCTTTTATAATAATGCCAAGGAAAATGAAATAACTTGGAATTCATCTAACTAAAAAGTCAAAGATTTTTCCCAAGGAAAATAACAGTACTCTGAAAAAGATATCATAGGGAATTTCAGAAAATGATATGATATTCCCTGCTCTTGAATAGGAAGAACAGACATTGAGAAGATGGCCATACTCCCAAAATTGTCACACAGATTTAATGCAATCCATATCAAACTACCTCCAACATGCATCACAGACCCTGAGAAATCGTTCCTAAACTTTATTTGGAAGCAGAAAAAACCTAGAATAGCAAAGGCAATCTGGAGAAACAAAGATAAGGCAAGGGGCATTACAATTCCTGATGTGAAATTACACCACAAAGCTACTGTAATAAAATCAACATGATACTGACAACAAAATAAACCTTAGGATCAATGGAATAGATTAGAAGATACAGAGGCCTCTATGAACACACTCAGTCACCTAATTTTCAACAAAGGGGCCAAAAATGCTTCCTGGAAGAAAGATAGCCTCTTTAACAAATGGTGCTGGAAAAACTAACTTTCAACATGCCGAAAAATAAAACTTGAACCAGGTATATCACCGTGCACTAACTTAAAGGAAAAGTGGATTAAAGATCCAAACATTAAAACAGAAACATTAAATCTCTTGAAGAGAAAGTAGGGGAACTCTTGAAGAAATAGCTGTAGGCAAAGTGTTCATGAACAGAAATCAAAACGCATGGGTAATACTTCAAAGAATTGAGAACTGGGACTCCATCTTATTGAGAAGTTTTTGCACATCAAAAGAAATTACCAACAAAGTGAAAAGACAACCCACAAATTTTGAAAAAATCTTAACTAATAAGCACTCAGACGAAGGTCTGCTCTCTAGAATTTATAAAGAACTAAAAATGTTAGGGCCTCTAAATTTAAAGACCCAATCCAGAAATGGGCAAGTGAGATGAATGCATTTGTCAAAGGAAAAAATTAAAGAAGCAAATAAATATATGAAAAAATGCTCTACATCACTAGCCATCAGTGAAATGCAAATTAAAACAATACTGAGATACCATCTCACCCCAGAAAGAATGGCTATCAAAAAAAAATCAACCAACAACAAATGTTGTAGAGGTTGCGGGGAAAAAGGAACAATTCTCCACTGCTGGAGGGAATGTAGACAGGTGCAATTATTATGGAAATCACTGTGGAAACTCCTTAAGACCTAGGACTGGATATCATGTTCAAGCCAGATATCTACCTACTGGGAAGTTTCCCTGAGTAACTGAAAACATCATATAGTTATATATGCGTACCTATGTTTACAGCAACACAACTTGTGATAGCCAAATCTTGGAAACAACCAAGATGCATGTCACATGAGCAATGGTTGCAAAAGATGTGGTATTTTTATACAATGGAGTATTACTGAAGTACAGAGAATGATAAACTTGAAGCCTTCGTATTTAATTGGATGCCACTTAAAGATACACTCATAATGAAATAAACCAGATCTACATGTGTAAATATCAGATAGTCTCCCTAGTATAAGTACTCAAGAGAAGAAATACAAATTAAAGGGCATAACAGAATTAAATATGTGCTTCTCATCATGACATATCAATTATTACCATACTTTCTCTCCAGTAAATGGTTTGTTAAAACGTGTAATTAAATGAAAAATGCACAAGGAATTAAAATGTCACAGGACTGTCCTGGTACATTGCTGTATATGGTTAGATTACTAAATTTCTGTGTAAAAATTCATACTTGTATATTCATATTCTTTAAATATTTTTCATTTTTAAACTTTTTTCTCCATATTCTGTAGGGACTTATAGTTTAACATATCAATACTTGATGGAAAATACCTGTTCCAAGTTATGCCTACGATGTTTCATATTCACACAGATAATGAGGTTAAACACAACTGCATATGTTGTAGTGTAGTAATAAGCTTCTCTTCAGGAGGGTTAACAACCTAAGTTTTCAGACCAATAAATTATAGAAATAGAAGGGCTGCAAAGACAGCCAACATTTTGACCCTAGCCTTTCAAGTTCAGTGAAGACTCAGGACATAGGAGAACCTATACTGTAACAGCATGTAACTCACTTGTGTCCCATATTTTCTGATCAAAGAGATTATGGGGCCACAGAGTAACGTGATAGATGACATAGAGTGCGCCTAAGGATAGTCACATGGAGATAAAACATTCTCTCAGGCTTTCACAGAGAGCAAATAGGTCAGGCAATGGCCATGACTCATCCACATGGCTGACACTGACAAAGGATCTATAAACTGCGGTACAGGGTCCCAGGATAAATCCTTAGGGGATTTGACTGGCGTTATCAGATCCAAAAGCTACAATTCTTGTTATGTAAATCTTGCTTTATCTTGCTTAACCATCCATCAGAAAAGTATAAAAACGAAATATAAGATGTAAAACCATGCTGTTATGTTGAGCTTTAGGAGACTCAGGTGAACAACTTCTGACATTGACAGTCAAGTGAAAGACCCAATACTGTTATGGACTACTGGACTATTTTGGAATATTTTACTGAGTTTATATACCTATAATATTTAAATGATGGAACTAAACCAAAAAGGGGATAGAGATGAATGGCAATTTTTTATCTGTGTATTCAGATTGGTTAGGATAGATATATAGTTACCTTCTCTTCATTCAATGAATAGAGGGATTTGTTCTAATAGGTTTTGTAAATAGGATATTATGTCTGCATCATGTACAACAAATAACCACTAGGAAGACAATATGCAATGTGTGAATTATTGATACTGTCCTACCAATTTGATCTGAAACTGTCTCATTGCTATTTGTTTCTCAATAAAATTGTGGGAAAAGGAAAAGTACAAAAACAACGTATAAAAGTAAAACCATATTTATATGCTGAGCTGTGAAAGGCTCAAGTCAACAACTTCTGTGGATAATGCACTATTATTGTGGACTGGTAGACTGTGTTGGATTGCTTTGCTGAATTCACACAACTATCATATTTAGGTGCCAATGGAATACCCATCTCTGACAGAACTAAACAAAAAAGGGCATACAAAGGAAGGAGCATTTTGTATTTGTATATACAGAATAGTTAGGATAGATGTACAGCTATTTTCTCTTAATTCAATGAGAAGAAACAGTAGTACTAATAGTGTTTGGACAGAATATCCTGTCTACATCTTGTACTATGGATAACCACTAAGAAATTACAATGTACAATGTATTAATTATTGAAACTGTCCTAGTAATTAGTTTTGAAACTCTCTCATTGCTATCTGTTTCTCAAGAAAATTAATTAAAAAAATTTTTTCTATCATCCATTCGTTGTTCATTTGGAAGTGATTTAATTCAAATTTTTAATGACATTATTTTGGTTTCTTTTGTGAGTAATTTACAATCCAATTGCACTATGTTCTGACAAAATGCATGGGTAATTTTAATTCCTTTGCATTTACTTAAGCAAGTTCTATGAGCTAGTATGTACTCCAATTCAAAGAATATCCCATGTTCGACTGAGAAGAATGTGTATTATTTTGTTGTGGGGTGGAATACTGTCTAGACTTCTACTAAGTCCATTGAATTATAATTTTGTTTGTTTTTAAAAAAGAAAATATAAAGAAAAAATTAAAAAGCAATATGAATTCTCTGTGACATCTCATCAGTGCTGCAATTTTACTTCAACTTCATTCAATTTAGGTTGCTTAGGTAGCTTTGGGGCCAGCGAGATGGCTCAGTAGAATAAGCGCTTCCCTGAGAAGCACAAGGGTCTGAGTTCAATCCCAGGTTCCAAGAAAGGAAAAAGATTTCTAGATTGCTTAGGTAGCCTGTAGCACAAAATGAGATAAGAACCAAAGTAAAAGAATGGACTTGCCTCACCAATTGCCAAAAATGTCTCTCTTCTGGAATTCTCTTACAAGGGCTTAATGTAAGTTCCTAGTCACAGTTATTTAGAACAATTCTAGGAGTTGGAAGTGAGACCGTAAGGAAGTTGGAGAAGACAACCAATTGCACAGAGATATCTTGAACATGCTCAGTGTTGAATAGGGTGAAAATAATGCTAGTTTATCAGAAAATGCTTAGGTTTTCCTTAATTTGATCAGCTTTTGTACAACTTGGCTTGAACAATGACTACTTACTGAACATTCAGTAGGGATTCCCTAAGATTCATAATACTCAAAAGTGGAATCTGATAAGAATATATTGCAGGAATAAAAGAAGGATTGCAATGTGAAATTTTCTGGAGAGTTCGTCTTAGGATTTCTTTGTCTTCCAGGAAGAATACAGGCTGCTCCTAAGGAATTACGTGGTGAAATCTAAAAAATGTTGTTAAAGATCGTCACACTACACTATAGGGGAGTTCATATAATATTGTCAATCCTTCTATTCAGTGTTGTAACTCTGTAAAAATTACAAGATATTTCAGATTTTTAAAATTTCTGTAATCATGTAGTGGTATTTATAAATTTCTGTTTTTTTGCAGAAGGTATGAGTGAAAGTGAGGGAAGAGGAAGGTCCTTATTACCACTGTTCTCTTTTGTGTACTCAAAATAATTTAACCTTTCCACCACTGTATCTGAAATGAGTTCATTTTGTAATCTTTCCTATATAATAACAATTTATTCCTTATAAATATATCTAAGGAGTAATGACCTTGCCAATAAATCTGCAGACCCTATAGTGTGACATTATAAAGAGATTTATAAATGTGTCTGTAAAACACTGGAAATACCTTCTGGAAGCAAGTAAGTGAGGTGAAATCTGGTCAAGCATTATCACTTAACTTATGAACTACATGTGCATGTGTGTAAGCAAGCACATACACAAAAGAAGTCCATGGTTGATTACATTAAGTAATTATGAGATACACTGAAGAATGATATTCTTTATTATGATATGATCCTTTATATACTAAAAGTTAAACTTTTACTAATCAGATGATTACATGCATATTTTATTCTGTCTAAAAACTTTTATAAGTACTTTTTTTTCAAAAAGAATATAGCACTTGAATACACTAATGGAACCTGATATATTGTACTACTCTTTTCAAATCTAAAAATAGAAAACACTTTTTAGTATAGCTACCTTTACTTACCTCTTTTCAAATCTGAAAATACAAAACACTTTTTAGTATAGCTACCTTTACTTATTAGTAGTAATAAGATTCATTAACAATATTGGGAACTCAGTAGATTTCATAATGTCATCCTAAAAAGCATTTTACTGAGTTTACTAAAGGCAAAGTTAACATACTCTTCATACATTAAATATACATATATGTGTATTTCATAGCAACTAACATGGGCATATATAAACATATAATCATTGAGCTTTAAGAAAACTACACTTATGATAAATCTACCCTAAAAATACAGAGTATTATTTTCACAATATATCATGGCTTGTGTCTAGATCTCCTCCTAAAGTCTCACTTTATCACAGAGGTGGGGCTTTTCAGAGGTGGTGCTGGAATCAAGGGTGTGTGATTATTAATTCAATCCACTGACTGGTTTGGTATAATTCTGTCTAGGAGTAAGCAGGTGAGTGTTATACCTGCCATAGCGCAGGTAGCCTGAGTACAATATAAGAGACAGAAAGATAGCCACTGTGCTTTCACCTGCTTGTTGCCCTAGACTATTTGTCCCTTGTAATGACCCTCTAACATGACACCATACTTTGGGGTTGGTCAACTAAGGACTGAAATTTCCATGAATTGTGAGAAAAATAAATCATTCCTCCTTTAAATTTGGTTACTAGGTATTTTGTGGTTGTGCAGGAAAAGTAATTAAAACAGAACTTGGTACCAGGATGTGGGGTTGTTGCTATGAATTTACATGATCAAGTGGTTTAGGAACTTTTGGAACTGGGGTGTGGGAAGAGTTTGCAACAGTTTGGAGATGTGGGCTAAGAATACGACCAGGAAGATAAATGTATTTCAATGTTTTGAAAGGTTTAATAAAGAATGGTGCCTTTTATTTTAAAAATGAATAAAATAGCATCTCTAGAGAAACATGGGCTGTACTTGATAGCAGATTATGGTCAGAGCTCAGAAGACAAGATGGTTAATAAAAAAGCTACCAGTAAAGACCAGGTTAGAAGTTTCGGCTAGGAAGAAAGACTACATCAGCCATTGGACTCCAGACAATTTGTTTCATGCCTTGGAAGAAGGTTTGTCTACATTTTGCTCAAGTTCAGAGATTTTGCTTCAGACTGAGATTAAAGGTGGCAGAATAATTAATCTTACAGAAGAAATTTCAAGGCACATTTATTTATTTTTATTTTTTCATATTTAGTACAGGGTTTACAGGCTCTCACTACACAGATTGGACTCGTAGTGATCCTCCTGTTTTTCAGCCTCCCAAGCATTGGGTTTATTGGTGTGCACCATCATGCCCAGTCTCAATTGTTGTCTCAGCACTCTGCTGGGGAAGGGCCATCATATCATGTGGAGCCAGGGATGGAACCCAGGTCCTTGTATCTGCCAAAGCAAGCACTTTAATTCACTGAACTATCTGGCAGGCCCATAAGGTACATTTAATGTTGAGGAAGTGACATGCTTACTGTTACGGGATTCTAGCCAGATCTATGATGAAAATTAAGAGCAAATATCTCAGAAAAGTGATTTGAAACATTTTGAGCTTAGTCAGAAAGGACACTTCAATAAAGTTGGCCTGGAAAGAGGGAACAGAGGAGAAACTGGTCACTGAAAAGAAAAGCCAAGTATTTCAGAGAATGATGACAGAAAACATGTTCTGAGTACAACACAAGAACCAGCAGGACTTCAGCTTTTGCAGCCTCATAGTTGCAAAGGTGAAAGATGTTGCTTTAAGAAGAAGTACCAGTGCACCATGTTCTACAATGCTGGAAGCCTAGAGAATTTTTCCTTTGGATTTAGCAAACAAGAGTGAAGGAAGCCTGGTTACAGCTCCAGCTGAGAGTTTATCTTGGTAGCATGCACATGGTACTTGTTTGAGGGACATGTGGAATTCAAGAGTTGTCAGGGAAAAAAGCTGAACAACTATGTGTTAACTATTAGCTATGCTCCCTGGGGAAATTGATGTAGCTAACAATCCTGAGCAGATGGATACTTATGGCCCCAGTAATGTATTCGTACAGCTATAAGGTAATATCAGTGGAGCATAGTGGACTTAGAATGTTCCATCAGAACTTTCCCCTCTATGTGATCACTGTTCTCTCTCCTTAATCACTGTTTTGCTTTTATAATCTTACTTTGTGCTGATTTCCAATAAAAGATTGCCCTGTAGGAAAGAAACAATATAAAAGTGGAAGCAGGGCTTTGTTCTCAGCTCTCAGAACAGACACTAGTCTGCCGTGGAAATGTTGGCAGAATAAACTGCTCTCTGTTCCTGAAAATTGGTGTCCTGCAAGTTCTGTCAGATATCCCATGCAGTTTCCTGATTCAGAACAACTGGCAGTGCTATAAGGGTGGAGTCACCTAAGACCTTTGGAGTTCACATCTTGCAACAGATTGCCTGGGATGTTGGATAGGAAGCTACAGGACTTAATGATTTCCCTGATGGCTTTTGGATTTATTTTGGTCCCATTCCATTTGAAATGGAAATATCTCTCTTGTGCCATTGAATGTTGGAAATGTTTCTCTTTAATTTGTACAACAGCTCACAGTTAAGAGTTTACCTTTAATCTCATGGAGAATTTTCAACTTGGGCTTTTCTGCAGTGCAAAAAAGTTGGGACTTACCCAACTCTTGGAGAGTAACTAAATATCTTTTGCATAAAGGGATGTATATGAGTCTTTAGGAAACCAGAGACAGAACATTATGATTGTGTTTAGATGTCCTGCAAAGCTTCATTCACTGTGTGTTGGGAGTTTTGGGGGTTTTTGAGATGAGAATGAAGTTTGAGAGGGGGACTTTTGAGAGGTGGGTGAATGTAAAGTGCATGGTGTTGGGATCAAGGATATGTAATTACTAAATCAGTCCACTGATTGGTTTGGCATAGTTCTGGCTAGAATTAACAGTGTGAGGGCCATGACCACCCTCCTAAATGATAGTATGCTGAATAAAATATAATGGACAGGATGAAGCATAATGTACCTTGGATCCAGAAATCTGTGGACTGAAACCTCTGCACACTGTGAGACAAAGAAAATTTTCCTTAACTTGGAGTGTTAGGAATTTTGTCTCAATAATAAGAAAAATAACTAGAACATCACATTAAGTCCCTTTCAGTATATCTCATCAGCACTTATTTCCATGCTCACTCTAGGTTAACAATACACATTTCTGTGTGTTCTAAAAATCCAAACAAATGGAATCATATATCATGCACTCTTTTATGCCACTCTTTTCCTCTGTCTAAGATTTTTTAGTGTCACTCAGGTTTTTACATGTATTATATGTTTCCTTTTGTTACTGATTAGAATCCCATCATATAAATGTTCCAGAACATTTTTAGTCATTTTTCTATTGATGGTTGTTAGAATTGTTTGCAATTTTGAGTCATAAATAGAGCTAATAATTGCACATCTTTCTATGACTTGGAAGGAAACATCATTAGCCTTCATTGTCATTGCTTTTTTTCTCTAAATTAAGTAAATATCCCAGAAGAAGAATTGTTTTCCCCTATGCTAATTATGTAATAAATTACAAGAAAATGTCAAACTATTTTTCATAGTGATTGTACAACAGCAGAGCTGATGACTTTTAATTGCAATATACTCTTGGTAAACCTGCACTGCCAGTACTTTTTTTATTTCTGCCATTGTGTTAGATGAGAAGTGGTTTCTCATTCAAGATTTTATTTTTCTATTTTATTATTAAACTTTTTATTCTATTTATGTTTCCAAGCAACCTGATCTGAGAATGTTGATGCCAGGAATCATTTTAAAACTGGAACCTCTTTTTTAGAACCAAGTTATTTGGCAGCCTACTTGGCAAGGAGCAATGATAGTCACAGCTATGACAGTTTGTTAAGACCAGCTGATATTTTAATACAGTCATTAATACCTTTAACAGTAAATGTCATACCATTGGTTAGAGGGTCAGTGCCTGGTATAAAATCTCTTTAGCAACTGAGAAATATGACTTTCATTTAAGTTACCATTAAATGATTTATTCCCTAAGTTGTGCTTCTTGTGCCATGATCATCAGGCAATGGAAGAAGTCATCTTTTGCAGAGATAATTGTGCTCAATCATGAGGAAGAAGTAAGGCTACTGTGTTGAAGTGGGGCAAAGCAGTATATAACCTATGTTCAGTGTAAGTCTTACCTTTGCTGCTCCTTTACTCAGTTAATTATAAATGAACAATAACAATAAATGGCATGGAAAATATGTGGTCAGTGCCTTCAAAGGTAAGTCTGGGTAGCATCATCAACTAAACTGTCCACACAAGCAAAGAGTGCAGGAAATACAAGATGGATAATGGAAGAGACGGCTAATGTACACTGTTTGTAGCCTTAGCCTCTCTATCACTGTAGGCTGCATTTAACTCATTAATCAATCTGTGTTTCACCAACAAACAAAAACATTTTTTTGAGAATTCTAAAGAAAATTCTGGATGCAGAAAACATTAAAATACAAGAATATGTGAACTATACACAGTATGGTCTGTAGACAGTACCATGTGGTTCTGCCTATATCCTTCTTATATTTATCTCATCATGAGGATGACCCTTGTCTACAAGATCATACCATAAATGTATGTCTTCTTTAAAACAGTGAATTATATCCAATAACTATTTATACTATGTTTCTCAGGCAGAGCATCTAAAAAACCATTGTATTCCAGAGCCCTTGTACACAGCTGAGGCACTGGTTGCAAACTGATTGCAGTCAGCTTCCCACAGTCTGCCTTCTTTGTTGTGAAACACTCACCAAAACAGACTTAAAATTTCCTTACTGAAGTTAGAGACTTATGCTCATCAATTTTTAAACTATACATTGATTAACAAATAATTTTAAAATGTTTGCATCTGATTTCAACTCAGTTTTGGTGAAATTGTCTGACTTTACATAGAAAACAAAATTAAATCAGCACTTTACTTTTGTTCTCATGGTTGGTATAAAACTGTAACTGAGGATTGTTTCATTTCAAAATTTGAAATTCTTACTCCTCTGTTACAGATATAGTCTTAGACTAACTTGAGATTCCCTTCTACATCACTGGTTTTATTTTTATTTTCTTAAAAGTACTTTAAATCTCATTGTCTATGGTGATGTGACGATTCAAAAGTATGTATAATAGTGTAATGTTATCTTTTATCAGATGATCTCTTTGAAGTTTCATACTATCTTAGGACTCATATCCTCTAAGTATAGGTAATTCTACTGCTTTGGCTCACACTTTGTCTGGGACTTATGTTAGGTACATACCAGAACATCTGTACTGTGTGTTTCTGTATTTGTAGGCACAGTTCTCATGTCATTATTCTGTGCTTTGGAGTATTTCTTTAAATTTATTTTCTAGTTTTTACAGTGAAAATATAATTTTGAAATCATATTTTTTCTTTACAAGCTCATTTTTATGGTCTGTTAATAATATGTTGTTCTTATAGCCAATTTAAAATGCATACACAAGTTAGGTGCCCCTAATCTAAAAATCCAAAGTCTGAAATTCTCCAAAATTCTGAACCTTTTTTGTGCTGACATGATATCACAGCTAGAATACTTCCACTGTTTGAAATGTATCAACTCTCGGTCAGAACATTGTTACACTGCTAATGTATAAAATTGCCTTCATGGCCAAGCATGGTGGTGCAAACCTATAATCATAGCACTTGCAAGACTGATGCAAGAGGATCATCACAAGTTCAAGCCTGAACTATAAAGTGAGTTCAAGTTCAGCCTGAACTGTACAGTGAGACCTTGTCTCAAAAAGATTTTTTAAAATGACTTCATGCTACGTGTGTAAAGTGTATTTGAAAAGTAATGCTCTTAGGGCCTCCCAGATAACTCAGCAGACTAAAATGTCTGCTTCAACAGAGCTCAGCAGCTGGGGTTGAATCCCAGGCATGCCTTGCTGGTCCACACCCATGGCCCCCTGAGAAAAGCAATTGAGACTGGGCTTGGTGGAGTGCACCTGTAATTCCAGAGCGTGGGAGGCTGAAAACAGGAGGATCACTGCAAGTCCAATCTACTATGTAGTGAGACCCTGAACACCCTGTAGACCCTGTACCAAATACATTAAAAAGAAAAGAAAAAAGAAAAATAATGCTCTGTTTTCACTAATATCCAATTCCCCAAACCTTTAATGCATATATAAACATTCAAAAATTTAAAAACATTATGTAATCCAAAATACTGTGGTACAAAGTATTTCTGATAAGAGATATTCAACCTGTAAGTCAAGATATTCAACCTATAAGTCAAATACTCGACCTGTTTATCTTTTCAGGACTATTTATCCTTCCATAACAAAATACCTTAGATTGAGTAATTCATAAATAAGATAAATTTATTCATCATAGTCCCAGAAACTGGGAAACTCACAATTAAAGGGCCAGCAGATAAGTATCTAGTTAGGGCTTGCTCTCTACTTTGAAAAGTATCCGTATATATAACTGAAGTGATGTACAGAGGATAAATGCTGTTTTCACATTGCAGAGGATCAGAAAAGAAAAGCAGCTATCTCTGCTTCTGTTGTAAGGGCATTAGTTCTATTTATGAGGATGGAGCTCTCATGATTTATTCCTTTCCCAAAAGGTCACATCTCTTAATACACTACAGTGTGAATTTAGTTTCAATATGTTTTGTTGGGGGTGATACAAACATTCAAACTATATAAGTAATATAACCATATAATTTACTTGTCACTCAGCTAATCTTATGAACACAGTCCTGTCTTGATTTTCTCTATAACTATGTGCATTTCCTTCGTGAATTAATTTGAAAAAAATCTCACTTAACATATAATTTCATCGGTAATACTCATGTAGATAAATATAATTAGTTACCTAAAAACTTTCAATATTTCCTTTTAATGTCATATATTTAGTCAGTGTTCAAGTTTCCCTATTCACCGCATACATTTTTCACTTGTGATTGTTTCATTAGATCAATAATAATTAGATCCATTATTTCTTTAGGGGTGCAAAATACTGATTTTCTATTTTGTTTTAACTTATTAAAATACTTTTCTAAATATAAACAACCCTTTATCAACTATGTGTTACTCTAAGATATAGTTTGTGCAATCCTTTGAGGTATGTACAAAGAATATACCTCAAAGGATTAAACACCTGCTATCATGTCAAAGAGACCAAGGAAACAACCTGATTATTAAACAAATTATTAAACAAATTATCTCACCGGTCCTAAATGGGGCAGAGTATTACCTTTTTATGTGCAGGGCACTAGCCTTAAAATTAAAGTCTCAACATTATTACTGATAATAAGAATGCTGAAAAGAGTTTCAGCATAACAATATTACGATTATTATAAGACTAAGGTTACTAAATGCAGCTGATAATGTTGTTGCAGTTATTTTTTCCTTTAGTATATTTCACTACAGGTACACAAATTATTACTTCCAGTAATTTTCAAACCATTTTATAGAAGTAAAATTAACATATGAAAAGATGGACTTATGTAATTTATGTCCTGATGAGTTTGAGGGTAAGTAGGCAATTGTGAAAACATCACCAGTATTGTGTTAGTCAAGTGTCCATTGCTGTAACTAAATTCCTTAAAAAAAAAAACAAGTAAAAGGGGAAGAAATCTTAGAAGTTATGAGAAAACAACTTTAAAAGAACTTAAAATATCTTTTGGTTAATGGTTTCAGAGTTTTAATAAACAGTTACTTGGTTCCATTATTTCTAGGGCTGTCATAGAAAAAGACATCATGACAAATGACATTTTAAATTAAGGTTGCTCTCCTCATGGTGGCCAAAAAGCAGAGAAAGAAGAAGGGATGTGAGTTCCAATATATTTCAAAGACATTACCCAAGTTATTTACTCACCCTCAACTAAGCACCACCTCATAAAGTTTCCACCAACCCCTAACAGCACCAACAGCTGGGTACCAAGTCTTCAACACAAGAACCTTTCTATTATTAAAACAATAGTAAACATGAAGGTCAGGAATATAGCCATTACTGGGGCCAGGGAGATGGCTCAGTAGAATAAGTGCTTCCCTGGCAAGCCGAAGGGCCTGAGTTCAATCCCCAGTTCCAAAAAAAAAAAAAAGGATTCTAGCTATTACTTCTGAAAATTTCCTCTCATCCCTTTATTTTTATTATTGGAGTTCTCATTTTTACATGAGAATACTTAATATCTAATATCTTAGCAACATTTAGTACACAATATAGTATTTTTGATAGTCACCATACAGTGTACTATATCTGCAGAACTTACTATTTGCATAAAGGAAAATTAGATTCCACATACATGTGGGACAATACAACCTTTATCTTTCTGTATCAGTTTTTTTTATATTTAGTACAGGGTCTACAGGGTCTCACTATACAAATCGGACTCATTAGTGATCCCCTTGTTTTCAGCCTCCCAAGTACTGGGACTACAGGCACGCACCAGCACACACAGTCTCAATAGCTGTCTGAGCACACTCCGGGGGCAGGGCCAGCATGGTACAATAAGGATCAAATCCCTATCCCTGCGCTGGCCTTATATCAGTTTTTATTCAATGTAATTCCTTACTGTATCATTCACATTGTCACGAATGTCAAGATTTGTGAAGGTTTTTAAGGTTTAGAAGCATAATATCCCACGTTATGTACCAATTACATATTCTTTATCCATTCAGCTGTTGATAGATTGTTTGCATGTCTTGCCTATTGTGAACAATGCATTAAACAATGGAATGCAGATCCTGCTTTCAAAATAGGTATACACTCAATAGTGGGACTGCTAAACCATATAGTAGTTCTGTTTTTAGTGTTCTATAGAATTTTCATGTTTTTCATAAAGTGATGCTCGATTACATTCCCTCCTTCCTTCCCTTCCTCCCTCTCTCCCTCCCCCATCCATCCTGCCTTCCATCAATTCATCCTTCCACGCTGTCCTTTGCTACTTCATTCCTTCCTCAGAGACAAAATCTCAGCATTTTGCTCAGTTTGGTCTGAGACTCACATTCATTCTGCCAAAGCCACCCAAGTAGCTGTGATGACAGGTATATGCCAATGCACCTGTGTTTGAGATTGTTTTCCTGAACTTTGAATAGTGTATTTCACATTCAAAAATTTTATTATAAATATTTATGCATATTAATTGCAAAAACCAATGAGACTTACTGTAATATTGCAATATATGTGTTAATTAATTTATCCATCCACCCTTCCTCTAACCTACAAATTTCTACACACACACACACACACACACACACACACACACCTGCTTTCAGCACATTTTACAGTTACTAGTAATTCTTCAATTTTATGGACACTTTTCTTTAGTCTCCATTTTGTGCAAATGACAGGATGTAATTATTCTTTATAATTGAATAGATGTCCACTATTACTATTACTCCACTATACTATTAGAAAATATCATATTGTCTTTATTCATCCAACTGTTGTTAGATACCTAGGCTGATTCTACATCTCAGATATTAAAATAATGTTGCAAAAATTTGAGTATGTATGTATGATTTTGTGTAAGAACTTCATTTCCTGCACTTTTATGCTTAGGAGATGATGACTGGATCATATCATAGCTTCATTTCCGATTTTTCATGAAATTCCATATAGTATTACATAAAATCATACTAATTTAAATTCCTACAAATAGTATACTTTGCTCCTTTTGCTCTACATGTTTACCAGAATTTGTTACATTTGAGATATATATATGTAGAGAGAGAGAGAGCCTTGGGTATATGTCCGCAGCAAAGCACCTGCCTGCCAATGCAAGGTCCTGAGTTTGATTTTTGGTAAAAAAAAAAAAAAAAAAAAAAAAGCCATAATAACGGCCACTCTGACTATAGTGAGATAGAACGGCAATACAATTTTGATTTGTATTCTCCTGATGGCTACTGATATTTATTTATTTATTTATTTTTGGTGGAACCAGGGATTGAACTCAGGTCCTTGTGCTTGCCAGG
>NDGM011240622.1:1443-14609 GCA_002564305.1 Octomys mimax | reverse complement strand
CAGGAATGGAAATCAGGGCCTTGCTCTTGCCAGGCAGATGCTTGTGCCGCTGAGCTAAAAATTTTATAAATTTTAACAAGGAAAATTTTATCTTACTACATCAGTGGGGTTTTTTATTATTATTATTATACAAGATACTCTTCTGTAATGTGAATACCGTGTAACTCTTCTGTGATATTAATATGCACAAGGCCTGGCTGCCCATTTTGACCAATTTAAAATTCTTGTCCTCTGGAGAAATGAGGTGGAGGGTTCGTCATGATCTGGTAAACTGTCCTTACTCCGCTTTGATTAGTACCTCAGAGCAAGCCCGCGCCTTGCTCTGCGCGCTCGGTGTTCTCTCTCCCCTCGTGAGTGAGGAAGCAGGTCCTGGCAGCCTCGCTGACCTTGGAGTCCAAGACAGAGGGAGGCAGGTGACTGTTGCAGGACTCACAAGTCGGAAAGACGACAGGACTCGCCTGTCCAAGGCCCGGAGCCACCGCTGTGCCCGGAGCTCCCCACCACAGCGCTCGCTTGCTTCCTACACCTTCGAGGCCTGAGTTTGGTACAAAGCCAGCTCCTAGGAGCCTGCTCCCTGTGGCCCACAAGGTAGCCAGAGGGTTGTCCGCTTTCTACTTCTGCCCAGCCACATCTTAGTGAGCCTTTTAGAGCGTTTCAAACATATTTGAACTGAAGAGACTCATATGGCATCTTAGGCTTTCAAAACTTTCTGAGTAAAAAAATATTAGTATGAGCCCAATGATTACTATAGCTGGTACTTCTGAGAGAATTCCAAGAAAAGCAAGCAAAATGAATGGCATAAATTTTATTTATTTAAAATCATATATAATTTCACAGTCAATTTGAACTCCTCATACAGTGAAAAGTAAGGGAGGCATACAAAAAATGGAAGCATTGCTTTATTGGTAGTAAGTAGGGCTAACTCACAAGCTGTAAAAAATTATTTAGTTTTGCTATTTATAATTACTAAAGTAAATATTCTAATGGTTTCATAAAACACAGAAAGATTTTCTTGTCATGCTTGATAATATGAATTTGAGAAAAAAATCTTCAAAGAACAAAAATTATTAGGCCAATTAATAAACCATATTGTTCTTATAGTAATTAAAATTCATCTAGAATCTTCCTCAACACAATAAACCTGCCTTACCAGAGTGGCCTTTTTTCCTCCAACAAATAATGCAAAGAAACCGTGTTCCAGAAAAGAACACCAATATTTTAGTGGAGGTGGTTGGCAGCCCCCCTTTGAATCATTAAGATCAGGCAATGACTGTTCATTGTTTATATTTATCTGACCATTTTCTGTAGCAAAGGAACATTAAAAGCTACATAAAGCTTCAACACATGTTGCCCAGGAAGGGCTGTAGAACTCCCTATTATTTCTGCTTGTAAATGACTGCATGTCTAGCGCTAGCCTGGGGCCGAGCTGGCTGCCAGGAAACTTAACCTGCATCATGGGCTTAATGAAGCCAGAACTTTCTGTTTATAGTTCTTTCCACTTTTCACTAGCGTTGCATCCAGGGGAAATGAGATAAGTGCCTCTCCTTTGGGTTCCTGTGGGCCCCTGACCAATCCTCCACGACAGGGACGAGCAGGGCAATCGCTACAGTGCTCAGGTTCTGAAACCCACTCTGCCCTTCTCTTGGGAGCAGCCAGTCAGATCCAGGCAGGTGGCGCACCTGACAGTGGTCACCCACAGGGACAATCTGAGATGTGCTGAGATGTGGTTCCCTATAGATGTGTGCTGCCCGGCAGATTTGAATAAACGTACTCGTGCCCAGCTTCTCTGGCATTTCTCTCATAACAATGAACAACATCTTTAATTTTTAGAAGTTTTTCTTTTGATTCCTAGCTCTTTTCTGGATCTTTTACAGCTTTGATGGAATTTAAGATTTTTGATTTGCTGAGTCTCCTCAAGTCATCACAAGAAAAAAGAAAAACCTGTTGCAATTTTTTGTATCCTAAACGTAACAGGGCCTATGATAATCATAATTAATCATGATTGTCAAGTTGTCTAGATTAAGAAATGCCTGGTAGATTCGTAAAGCACACTTCTTGGGTGTGTCTGGCAGTTCAGGGGGCACATAGGGACTATATCTGCTTGCTAGCACTTTCCCCTTTGATACTCTTTCCAACGTGCTTCTCTTCTTGGCAGCATTAAGTGAGCAACATCTCCTCACCAAGCCCTTCCGCCATGACGTTTGGAGCCAGCCAACTGCGGACTGAAGCCATAGTCCAGACAAACCTTTTTTTCTTTATGTTGTGGGTATCAAGTAACTTGTTCTGCTGATAGGAAAGCTGGCAAACAGAACCTTAGGTTATATTTTAAGTCCCTCTGCCCAAAGGAAAGGATTTGAGGAGGCACTATTTAGAAGTTGAAAGAGGCTTGCAATACAGACTTCTCACCCTGGGTGCCCTGAAACATTGGCTGCCTGAGGCACTACATGCATTGGTGCCTCTCTCCCCACTGAGCCTTTCCCTTGGAGTGACAGCTTTCTGACATCAAGCCAGCCTGTTGTGCTATACTCAACAGACTTGCACTCTCCCACCTTTTCTTCTCCCCTTACTTTCCTTTTCAATGCCCTTGGGCATTCAGAAAAAAAAAGAGCTTCATAATATCTGATCCTCATACTCACACTTTTCCACCACACATAAACATGTTCCCCCTGTTGTGAAATTATTAATAATTCAATTGGCCTTGTTACCCTCAGACAGAAAATATAGATTTTTCTTGAGCATCATGAAGTCAGGAACACTTCAGGAGAGGACAGAAGATTGTAATCTTGCACTCAGATAGTGTGGGGGTTGCTAGTGTCTTGATTTACTTCAAGAAAAGGACTATTTGGGCAGTTAGGGAGCCATGGTAGCTTCTGAAGTGGTACAGAATATTCTGCGGGTGGAAGGGAAACCACGCTGCAGGGGTTTAGTTGTTGACTAAAATAGAATAATTTTAAAATATGTGAGTGACTTATATGTTTGTTGACAGAGAAGAAAGAGGCAGTAGAAATAATGAGTTTGAAGAATAATTAACTTACTGGAAAACTCCTAGTAGTCAGGAGCCAGCGAGGTCTGTAGGAAGTGAAGGGATCAGCCTCTGAGGAAGGAGGGATGCCTTTTCTCAGACAGAAAGGAGACCTGTGGTAGAACAGAGGATTTGGGTATATGGTACACTATTCTAGCTGACTTTGATCTTGCTTATTATCTGTTGAGACTTAGGACATAGGGATGAAAGCTTAGAGTGAAAAAGATTTGAGCTGGAAGGATCATGTCCTCTGGTGGTGGCCAGGTGTGTCTTCTTTATTTATGATGGGATACAAGTCAGTGGGTCTTAAAATAGGAGCAACTGGTCTCAGAAATTAACAAGTCTAAACTTCAAGGAGGGTTACTCCCCTCTTACTCTCTAGTATCATTCTAGGAAAAAATGTAACCACAAATAGATCACAAAGCATGCTTTGAAATCTTTCTGTGTACACAGGCTTTCCTAGAGATTCTTTGGAAAATGAATCAAAAGAGCTGAGTTATTCTAGCAGTTCAATTACTTGATAGCTTTGTGGTGGTTGGTGTTGATACAAGTGAATTATTCAGCAAATACTGACTGCCCTCACTTCCAGTAGTGTGTTAGAGATGGTAGGTACACTAGAGAGCAGGACGCTGTCTGACCTTAGGTCAGGTTTCTATTTGTCTACTAGCATCTCATCCCATCTCCTTTACTTAGAGGTTCAGTTGAAAGAATAACCTAGAATGTTATTTTGTAATCCTGATATATGTCTCTCCATTTTTCCCCATCCTGCCTTATCATCCTTTAACATATTTGACTTTTACTTATTGCTTTCATTCTATCTGTGAGATCATGCAATATTTTTATTTCAAAAATAAATAGCTTTAGGGCTGGCAAGACAGCTCAGCAGTCTACAGCGCCTGCTTAAACAAGTTTAGGCAAAGCGCAGGGACCGCGGTTCAATCCCTGGCACCACATGCTGTGCCAACCCTGCCCCCAGGGTGGGCCGAGCTGAGCCCACTACACACACAAAAAAATAGCTTTGGTCCCTATGGAGCAAAAAACAGAATCCCCACTCCCCACTAAACGAAGAGCTGTGAAGAAGGTAAATTTCTCAGTAGTCCTCTCTAAAGATGGATATATTAATTTTTTCAACTGAAGTAAATATTTTGTTATATATGTATCTTCTAACATAACTTTTAAATATATTTAAAAATAAAACAATGTGTTTTGAGAATTCTGGAATCTAGTCTTAGAAAAGAATCTATAAGAAAATATTTTTTTCCTAAAACAATTATTCTGCTGTACTAAGACCCAATAACAAGATGACTATACTTTCCAGATAGAGGACTCTAACCCCGCATGATGCCCTATGGCTCTCTTAAGCCCTCCCTGGTTGCAAAACTTTGCAGCCAGTCACAGTAGCTGTTGTCTCTTGGTGGGAAGCAGAGTGGCTGCATTTAGCAATCTTTGCCTCGTCTCATATCTTCAGTAATTGGTCACCCTCTTCCTGTGACTGGCTGCCCTTTGAGGACTTCAATGACAATTCCAGCAGAGCACAGCAGAGAGCTGACCCACCAGCCAAGTGTAACCTACCAGAGCTCTTTGATCTGCAGCTGGGTGCATTCTTTGGGTGGCCAAGACTTTGGAAGGACGAGGGTAAGCAGTACGTCTGGTGATTGGAAGCCAAGTCAAAGGTAATGTTCTGGAGAGGGTTTCTGAGAGCAGAATTAAATAAATAGCCTTTTCTTTTTGAAGGCTGAATCAAGAATTGGAAAAGCATTCACTGTCATATATCCAGGAGTTTGGAGACTAAGCTATCCCTTTAATTGTGGCCACAGAATCAAATTCTCTGTACTCCATCCTACTTTCTTTAGCATACTTAATGCTGATGAATATTTCTGTCTTATCTAGTGTCAAATAATTGCCTAGAGTAGTGGAAGACAGTAGGAATGATGGGAGTTTGTGCCTTATTTTATGTTCTGGCCTAGGAGGAAGTCCATTCCTAAAGCGAGGATGTTCAGGCAAGAAAAATATAAGCTACATACTAGAAGAAGGGCACAGGTAAGGAGGCCAAAGAAGCTGAGACAGTGTTACTCTCTGCTTTCTGTCTTCCTCTGTGAAGGCTGCATTTATAACCTGGTTCAGGACTTGGATTCCTAGAAAGTTTGCAGGGAAGGGACATAGACTGATCACTCCCTATGGAGCAACAAACAGAATCCCCACTCCCCACTAAACAAGAGCTGAGAAGAAGGTAAATTTCTCAGTAATCTTCTCTAAATAATTCATCTCTGTAAACTCTGTGTTTCGGGGAAACTGAGAAGCAAAGTGCATGTTCTCAAGTTTCTTCCCCAAGCACTGATTCCTGACTTTCCCATCCCACCCTGCAGCTTCCTTCCCTGTGACCTAAATTTCCTTCCTCTCTCTCTCTCATCTTGGTTCTCAGATCTCATTTTGTAAGAAAACCTAGCGATCTAATGGTGGAAAATCCCACATGTTACGGTAAAGCAGCTTTGTGTTTGGTAGGTTTTGAGCTGTGATTTCTTGCTTGTCCTGTCTGCCCGTCTTTTCTTCACTCCTCCTTGCTTTCTCCCAAACCATTTTGCCTGTGAATCAGCCCATGCTGAGTGCCTGAGAGGACACAGCTCTTGTGTCCATGGTGATATGGTTACCCTCACTTTCATTTCTCTATTAACCTCAACTTGTTGGTGTGATTTACTTTTTTTCCTGGGCTTGTAAAGTCCAGGCCTCTAAATGTCTATAGTACACTGATTTCTGTCAAACTTTCTATATAATTCCACTTATCACCAGTTGTATTCCACCCCAAGATCTTAAAAATCTTAAAAATTTCTGGAGATCTTAAAAAATTTCTGGAGAAGATAACCAAGTACAGATGGGCCAAATGCTATAAGAAGCCCAGATGGGCACCCAGGAGAGGAATTACGTACTGGTGTGACCACGTCCCTGTGAGTTTCCCAGGCCATCTCTGCTCTACCATGTTTTTTTAAAATTCCAAATGCCTACATCACCTATGCTGGGCTTACACAGGATTTTGCACAGTGTGTTCATTGTAACACTGGTCCTAAGAGGTGCTCTGTGGAAAACAACTTCATGATCAATTAGCAATAAGAAATGTGCACATGAAACCTGGAATATTTGAGGTTTTCAGAGATGCAGAAGAAAATGTGTTTATGTTTAACCGAGAATCTTCCAATCTTATAGACTCATACACCATTTAAAATTATATAGAAAAAGTAGTGTTTCTCAGACCACATTCTTGGAAACTCTGGCACAAATGGGTTATTCAATTATTAATATGATAATGTCATGAATAGCCTATTTGTTTGCAAGATTTTACTTTTATCATCACATCAAAAATCCTTCATAAAAGCTGGATTTTTACATGTCTGTGGTTTTGCTGTCCAAGAGAGTAGCCACTGATCACGTATGATTTCTGAGCACTTGAAATGGAGCTGTGTCATTAGGTATGTTGAAATGCACAGCAGATTTGGGAGAGAACCTGAAAAAATTTAAATGCCTCATTAATAATTTTTATCATATAGTGATATGATAAAAATTATAGTGCTAAAAATTTCCCACTATTCTTCAGTGGGAAAGAAGAGGAAAAAAAAAACAGAGGCAAAAATCCCACTGTTTTCATATTTATTTTAATCTCCCTGGACATGCAGTGAATTCTGAAGATTCATGCAACAAAGCTAGAAATATAGACCTTATTTTTACCTAGTGATAGGAATGAAACTGAAGATCTTACCTAACAATCTCGATTTGTGAAGTAACTAGATAAATGCATAATATTTTATAATCCTTGTATCTGTATCATGGTGAGATTTGATAGGTAGCTACATTCCACATTAGCCTGCAAAGAAGTCCGTAACTTTCTAAATTCCAAAGAACAGTGAGAAGTCAGCATGGATGGTGGCTGAAGCAAAAGCCAAGAAGAAAATAAACAGCATTGGGGAGCATTCTCCAAAGCCCGAGTCAGAGTGCAAAAAGAGAAGGAACAGCACCATGAAAAATACACTGCAGATGCTTTCAATCAGACAAAAGTCTGCTCACACCACTCAAACTCTCCATCCAAAGAGAAACTGCGAGAGAAATGGATCTGATATGCTCATCTTCCATGCAGAACCGTAGCATGTACTCAGAAAACCATACTGAATGTAATCTTCAAAAATCAGCTTTCATTTAAGAAGCTGCCAAAAGCAGCAAAAGCACTATATGCCCTGCCATTCTGGAGTTCACATCTAGCAACCCCTCTGTCTTGAAAGCTGGTCCAGTACAGTCTTTTGAGAATTTCCAGTTTATGGACACCAAAATGTAAAGTACTAAGTCTTTTTTAAAAATTATAGACTATTCTGCTGAGACTACTTTGTCTTTCACATAATAATTTCTACTCCCAAACAATATTTCCTGACTTTCTAGATATCTCGAGTCAGCCTATCTCCATCGCAGTCTAGCCACATGATGTAATGAGTCTTAGGCTGTGAACTAGACTTCTGAATTCATTTCTCCCAGTTTTCTCACTGGTATTAATAGCAGTGACACCCTCCTACGCCCACGCACACAACCTGTATGTAGGACTTGTATGATTTGGGTGCACCTGCTAGTCTGACCTTTCCACACATAATCAATTATGTACACTTCATGGATGAGGCAGTTGGGCAGCTTGCTTTTCTGTTTCTGTGGCTTGCCAGGCTCGGCCTCCGTCTCTGCACATCCAGCTCCCAAGCACTGTCTGAAGTATAGCCTACTTCATAGTTCTCCAGGAGCTACAACTCTCCATTCTTGTTAGCTTCCAGCATTGCACTAAACATTCCTTTACATCTGCTTCTCTAACATACATACTCACATATATTCACTTATATAAATCCCAGCTATGTCAGTTACTGTGTGACCTTGGCCATTAGCCTCCCTGTGTCTTAGTTTCCTGGAAGGTAAAACTCATAATAATATAGCAGCTATTTTTTTGTTGTTGTTGTAAGAAATAACATAGCTTCAGGCAAGCCCTTAGGACAGTACTGTGTGTGTTGTGGGCCCTTTGTGAATGATTCCTATTGCTTGTAACAGCAGTCAGAGCAAAGGCATTAGTGTATGTTATTGTTTCTGTACTCCTGACGTACTCTTTGGGATCTCATACATTCTATGTGATCAATAAACATTTATAGTACAAAAGAATAAGGCACATAGAACAAGAAACTTGAAAATGAGAATCAATGCACTAATTTGTTACTACTTTTAAAACTGCTTTAGAAATTCTTTCTTCACATTACCAGGACTGATTTGTTGATCTTCAGACAAAATGATTTTTTTAAAGGAGGAGCTAAAATAAGAATGAAACTCTATTAGCTGGTAATTTGTGCTTTAGTTCCTTTTTGAAATTGTTTTGTTTTTGTGTGCAATTCTGGAGAAGCAAGCATTCATCTTAATTTATATTGGAGACCCTTACCCTGCAGTAAAGTATGATATACGTACACAAATGAAAATTGACTTCAGTCAAGGCTAGGAGTAATGATAAGAGGAATTTCTAACTCTCCAGATTGCAGCTACCCTCATTGTTTCAATAAGAATCTCCTGCTTTAATGAAATAAGCTGGTGGAAGAGATTTAAAAATACAAGTAAAGAAAAGGAAGAACTTGAAGTGTGATCTGAACTCCAGCCTTGCCTATTCTTTGTCAGTGTACAGGATTGAAGGGAACCGTGGAGCCGCACTCCAGCATCAGAAAATCAATGTGCCTCTTGCAGAGCCGCGCAGCCGCCTTTCAGTCAGTTCTGCCCCTGCTGTCTCATAACTACGTCCTGCACTAAATTTAACATGTCCCCAGACTCCCATTTAATTCTCACAGCTGGAGGACAGCACTAGTCCAGCCAAATCTGCTCTCCTACACTACCTACAAATCTGTCCTTTAGTAATTTATTTTCTCTATGAAAATAGTCTCTAACTAAACTCTAATAGATTTTTGTCACATGGCCACTGCTTTAATCAGAGATGAGTATTTTATGGGATTATTAATCGTGCTCTTTTTCAAAAGCTACTGATTAAGCACTTGCCTGATAGCTACAAGCAGCTGCAAGGCACAGTGGAGGCTGCTTGCTTTCCTGTCGTCGTTGCAGGCTGCGGGTAGCCTCCCCTCCCTCCTTGGCCACCAACAGGCTGCATTCAGCTAGTGCCAACTAAGCAGCCTGAAGTCGCATTTCCCTTCAGCTCCCAGCAACAGACCCCTCTCGGCAATCCTCCTCTCAGTATTTTTATTTTATCATTTATTTTATTTCAGCACCCGATAGCAAAATTCCTCCTTGCTCCCCACATACCAAAGCAGCTAAATTATTTCTGAAAACTGAGTGCCACACTGGGCCAAGGCTCATGTTGGACTGCGAGGCACTGCTCACAGCGGGATTTGCCTTGCTTCCTTGACCGGCGGCGGATGCGCAGAACACCATCTACGGCTGCCTTCTAGGAAAGCGGCATCCCAAGCCACCCAGTCGCTTTACACGCTAGCGTTCAAGGCTCCGGAGCAGCTGCCAAGCAATACAAAGAGGCTTCCTGTACTCAAGAAAACCCCTGCTTCTTTGAGGCCAATTTATAGCGTGGGCATGAGAATACACACGAGGCCCAAACACTAGCAAGCCTGAGGTTTTGTTAGAAATCAAGATATCAGAAGTAAGCAGCGAGTGTTTTGAAAGAAAAAGAAAAAAAAAAAAACTTTACATTTTAATTTATGTCTCATGCTGAACATGAACATTTTCTGTAAAGTCCATAGTGGTCTAGAAGTTTTTCAAATTTTGTAGATACATGTGCAGTTTTTCCTGTCCCCTTAATGGTCCACAACTCGTCCAAACTTCCTACATTTGGCTCCAGATCAAATGCATAAAGTAGCACTTCATACTCTCAGCGTAGCAGAAATGTGCTAGATATAACTCTCCACTGACCTAAAACAATGAAAAATTTTAAAGCAATTAGGTATTCTTTTAATTTATCAACATTAGCTATGTTGAGTTGCCTTCAGTCACTAGAAAATGAGCAATTCTTCTTTTCAATTATTGGTTGCTTTGTTATAGTCGCACTATTATGAAACAAAAGCTGTTTCAATTAGCTAAACCGTGGAAGGAACAAAGGAAAACTATTTAATTGTTTTATGTGTCTCGGCAATCGGGTTTTTAGCTCTATGCAAGGATTTCCTGGGCTAATTTTGTAGCTACCTGCGTACATACTGTATTAAGTCTACTGAATGGGCCTGGGACTCACGTGTTTATTTTTGCATCTCTTGCTTTGAAGGATTAATAGGCTGATCTACAAAACCAGGAGACTTTAGCATGGTGGCCTGCACATTTCTTCCTTTTGCACATTTTCCTGCTTAGTAAATAAGTATACTAAGGAAGAAAACCACAGTAGTTGTAGAAAAGCTAATAAAAGAGATGTAGATTATTTTGTTCCTCATTAATGAATTTATAAAATTAACTTCTTCCCTATATGAGAAAGTTCCAAAACCAACATACTTAAATTCACTTCTATTCTTCACATTACATTACACTTTTTAAATAAGCAACAAGACATAATGAATGAATAAGCTCAACAAATTTAACAAGAAAAGGTAAAACTCAAAATCAAAGCAGTCAAACC
Organism: Octomys mimax; assembly: GCA_002564305.1. Lineage (NCBI taxonomy): Eukaryota > Metazoa > Chordata > Mammalia > Rodentia > Octodontidae > Octomys > Octomys mimax. Next base: position 3,972 of record NDGM011240622.1, on the reverse strand, counting down.
CAGAATGTTTGGCCTATAATTAGAATGACCATCGGTCACACTTTTGCTGTGTGAAGACAATCTATGTTCTGCTTCAACAGCATGGTGAACTGATAAAATATATTTTTATGGTATGATTTGTGGTGATTAAATTACTTTCAATCAGTATTACTCAAGTACTGCCGTGAACAGTTTGTGCTGTTACCATGTAAAAATATATTATAGTCCATGGTTGATCATCCACGTAAATAGAGGCCACGATAGTAATTTCTAATTCTGTTTTACTACTCACATGTAACAAAAATTCTGATTTTTTTTCTAAGTTTTACATCAGGTATGTCTTACTCTTATACTCTGATACTTTGGAAACTAGTAGTAGGAATGTGGCAGAAGTCAGAACTAGATTAAAACTTTATCTCTAATGCTATACTTAGTTTTGATCCTCTGAAACTGTAAGCTCTTCATCTGTAGAGGTAATAACACTTTATAGGTTTATTGTGATGCAATGTGATAGAGTACCTGAGCCTAACACATAGGAGGTGGTCTCTTCCCCCACTTTTCCTCAGGACTAGAGCTCCTTCCTTCCATTTGCTTGTGTTCTACACTAAAAGCACAGAACATACAATGTCATAGCTGAAATTTTCAAATGATTCATGAAAAGAAACATAAAAATAAATTGATTAATATGATACTGATTTTATTAGTTGAAATGACCCAATAGGAACTTCCACACAAGAGAGAAAAGACTTTATAGCTACTGAACAAGCCTTAAAGGTACTAGAGTACTATCAATGGTTTATTTTTTCAGCTAAAATAACCTAGATTATTCACATTTTCCATTGTTTGTTTTACTATCTTTAATAAATGTTGGCTAGACTAACAGCTCTCATATTTCACTTTTGGTTTCTTCTCTTTTAATTTCTTTATTGAACATTTGTTCATATGCATTGTAAAAATAAATAGAAATTAACCATGGCAATGGCTAAAATATAAACCACAAATTTGAGTCAGCAGAGGTCTTCTTGGGTAACCTAACATTCCATGTCTCTGTGTATTTCATTCTCTTTGTCAACTTATTAAATGATAAATGAAAGAGATCAGAAGAACACAATATAAATTAATCCTTTTTAAGAGCTCTATATGCTCGTGGTCAAATCCCAGACTCAAAAGGAAACTTGGTCTAGGTTTTGAAAGTACTTTGGAGTCTCAGAATGATTTCATTTGATCAAGTTCCCAGAAAATACATAGTTCAGACTGGTGACAAATTGTCAGGATCTTAATGGGAAAAACTGTGTATTGAAAATGAAAATCTTACCTATTTTATCTATTCTGTAATTTTGTTTATATGCTCTCTGTATTAGTGGGGCTATTTATTTGTATGTGTTTTGATTGCAGATGCAGAATTGAAGGTAAATTTTCCTCCAAATTTCTCTCCTTGTCTTTCTCTTTGACTCTCAATGCCTAAATGCTTATTCATGCCCCTAAATACTCATTAATATTTGTATATAGGCATCAAGCATTCTATGCACAGTACAAGGCAAGATCACAAACTAGGAACTTAAATTTTTAAAAAAGAATGCATAAAAGATCTTCCTACCTCATATTATCTACTTTTTCTTTTTTAAATTTATATTTTGGATTTCTTACATAAGAGAAACCATGTTATATTGAAACTTATGTGTCTGTTTTATTTCACTTAACATTTTGGTCTTAAGATGAATCCATTTGCCTACTATCTCAGTTACTTTTTCCTTGTTGCTGGGACAAAATACCTGACACTGAACATTAAAGAAGGAAATGTCTATTTAGCTCACAGTTAGTGGACGTTTCACTCTGTTGGTTGCAAGGCAGAGTGACACATGGCAGAGGGCAGCCATTCATGGTGGTGGAAAACTGCAAAGAGCAAAGAGAGGGCTGCAAGCTGTGGCTTCTCGTAAGCCTTTCTCCCCTCCTTATATTGTAATGCAGATTACACACCTCAGGGCAGGGGTAGCATTCAAACCTGTAATCCCTGTACTGGATCATGAATTTATCACAAACTCTAGAAGCCTCTCCATTGATTACATGAGGATTTGGGGGACACCTAGACACAAACCATAACAGCTACTAATTTTTCAAGTTTAAGTACCCCACTGTTTATAAATAGTACACTTTTTTTATCCATTCATTTGTTGATGAGCATATAGGCTGATTCCAAGATTTAGTTATTATAAATTGTGTTTCTGTAAACATGGGTGTGCAGGTATCAAGGGGAACAAGCTATGGAGGGAGTGGAAGATAGGGGATGAAGAGGAATGAAAAGAAAAGGAATTGAAAAGTGAACATATAATTTTTGAAACTGGACAGAGAACAAAAAACTGGAAGAAGCAGGGCGTGATGGGAGGGGCAGGGAACCAAAAAAGGAATCAGTGTATTATGTATATGCACCAGCTCTCCATAGCATGTGATCATTCTGTATTATAAATGGCACCAATTAAAGAAGAAAGATGGGCCTGGGGAGATGGCTCAGTGGAATAAGTGCTTCCCTGGCAAGCGCAAGGGCCTGAGTTC
>NDGM011240617.1:5998-16138 GCA_002564305.1 Octomys mimax | reverse complement strand
GATAGGAGCCCAGACTGTCGGGGTCATCTCAGCCAGCTCAGCGGACCAGTTGATGAGAATATCTTCCCCTCCCCCACACAGGCTGAGCAAGTCCTGGGGGGCAGGAGCTTTTCAAAGGGGGAGCTGGGGTGTGGAATGAGCGTTTTGGACCTGGAAGGGCAGGTGTGGTGGCCAGACAACCACGGAAACACAGGCTTTCGGCAAGAACGTGGCTTTCGTTGGACCACGGGCTGCACCATCTACAGGTAGTTAAAAGGCTTGCCGCTTGGAATCAGAAGCATTCCAGGAGCGCAAAAAGGCTAAATTCAGATCAGGTGCCCCCTTTTCTTTTCTTGGTAGTAATTTGGAAAGCAGGTGACTGATCAGCATCTTTAGGAGGAAAGCTTTCTTTTTTCTTTGCTTTGTGGAACTGGGGATCAAACTTGGGGCTTTGCGCCAGGCGCTGATGCCGCTGAGCTATCTCCCTTCAGCAGTAACTTGAAAGCTGACTCTATAAGCATCAGGTTTTTTCTAACTGAAATAATTGTCTGCTCAGTCAATGTCTCCTTCCTTTTCCTGACTTTTCCTCTTTACTACGTCTATTGTGCCGACCCCGAATCTGTCTCTCCCCGGGACAGACTGGAATTGTAGGCATTGCCGGGGCCTAGCTGGCTTGCTGCTGACTCTCCACGGGCGGCTTCCCTGATTTTCAGCTTCGATTTCACCTGCTCATCTCGCGCTTGCCCAGGCACGTTTGCAACGCAGGTGACTGTGGAAGCTGTGATCTGAAGGCGTGTCTTCTCCCGAGGGGACCTCACACGCACCTCGTGCACCTCCTCCTCCATCGCCTGCGCTGTTAGCATAGTATCCAGTTTGACAGCAGCAGAGGGGGGAGATAGTGCCGTCCTTAAATAGGCACTTTCCACATTCATCCCTGGTTCTGTGGCTTACTGGTTCCACGCCCTCGTGTGACCGCGTATAGATCACCTTCTCTGGGCTTCAGTTTCCTTCCCAGTAGGTGGGGGTGGAGAGGATTACAAAAGCACTTGCCTCCCAGGATCATGAGGTTTAAATGAGTTAGCACATAGCAAAGGCTTGGCACAGCAGTTGCTTTCAGTAGGCGCTACGTTATTGTGACTAGCAGCCACATCCCGCTCTTGGCTAAATCCTATACAGCTCATAAGGACTTGCTCTTCGCAGTCACTTCCTGCACCCTCACTGAAGAGCCAGCTCAGAACAGATGTTGGCCAGAGCCTTGGCAAAGAGGAATGGTGTATTGAGAACTGCTGGGCAGTGAAAGAGGTCCAGGTGCTCGTCAGAAGGGCCCAGCCTATCCACACTTGGCCCACAGGCTCCTGTTAAAGCCCGAGCTCGTGGGGCTCAGGCTGACTGATGTACTTATGTCCTGGTGAGAGAAGACGTCTTCGCTTTCCTTTACAGAGAAATAACAGATTATAAATGATTAATTCTGGCTGGGATGTATAATGACTTATACAGTGATGGCTGTCTTTGCATAATAATAGTAAGACAAATCTTCTTGGTCTCTAATGAGAGTCTGGAATGAGATTTGAGAATCTGAAGGGGCATGATGGCAGCCTGTGTCCTTCCCCTTGGGGAGCCTGATGAACGCTTGTGAGAGGGGCGTGCCCAGGCTGGTGCGCATCTGCGGTGGGGGACAGAAGGGCTGGGCAACAGCCTAAAGCCAGGCAGGGCTGCTCGCTGGGCCAACTCCACCGGGAAATGCCTCCAGACCCTTGTTGGGGCCTTGGCAAGAAGGGTAGTTGGATACTCATCATGGCGACTGTAACATGAGTGAGAAGGGAGGGTGGCAGTGGACTCAGAGCCATGAGCAGGGTGTTCTGGAGACACTGCTTTCTTGTTGGGGCCTTTGCAGCTTCCTGTCCCCTACGTGTCCCCTCTACCTGTGCTTACCTGAACCCCCCCAGAGTGTCCCTCAAAACAGGTGCTTTGCAAACTTTCCTGTGCATGTGGGTCACCTAGGGCTCTTGTTGAAATGTAGCTTGATTCAGGAGGTCTGGGTTGGGTCCAGCACTTTCTCACACGATGCCTAAGCAGCTGTTGTGGAGGACGTACTTTGAACAGCAAGGTCAAAGCCCTTGTGTGCGGCAGCCAGGGGATCACTGGGGGACTTCCTAGCAAGGTCAAAGCCCTTGTGTGCGGCAGCCAGGGGATCACTGGGGGACTTCCTAGCAAGGCAGATTCTCGGGCCCTATTTCTGCATCAGAGATGGACTCCAAGCAGCCTGCACACTGGTGCATGCTTGCCATTGAGAAGCCCCATAATAAACTAGACCCAAGCTGTTCTCTCTGAAAGGGCAGGGTATGGCCTTCACATAGTGCTACCCAGGAAGGGGACCTGGTGGCCTGCCAACTGGACCCTGGAAAACGTCCTCTCTGCAGGAGGATGCTGGTGGGGGTTCTGGCATCACAACATCCTCAGAGCCCTCTAGGGGCTGAGTACCTGGTGGTGGTGCTTCTCACATTCGGGAAAGGTGGGTATTGTATGGGGAAGAAGGAGAGGAGTTCAGAAGGAGAGGGAGATTGCCTCAGGTCGGTAGGGGGAACGTGGGTGCAAGGAAAGGGGTTCTCTGGCCTTACCTCTGTGCAGTGCAGCTGACCCAGGCCAAAGCTAGGAGTCCTGCTGAGTCCTTATGCCCGGAGGACGTGGAGAAAGGACAAGGAAACCCTTTTCACAACTCACCAGCTATGTTCTCATCCAGTTAATTAACTAGGAAAACTAAATTAAACCCTAAAGCTTTATTCATTTTGGAGAGGACCTTTGATGTCTCTGAGCGCTGATGCCAGGGAGGTGGGCAGTGCCCGGCTGCGACATCTCCTGTGGATGGCTGAGCAGCATTCTGTTAATCGTAGCTATTAGACAGCTTTCTTGGGAGTTGTTTCTGATTCATGTGGAATGGATTAAGAGGCTGTTTTGAATCCCCAGGATCCCCTGGGGAGCATAATTATAGATGCATCGGAGTAGGAATTCAGGTCAACAATTACTTTAATGAGATGTCTGAAGAGTGCAGCCCAGGGAGAGGGAGGCAGAGTGGGGAAGGCAACTGACAGGTGGAGGAGAAGAGGGGACATTGTGAAGGGGCAAAGGGGAGAGGGTGTGGCCATGGGAGGGAGGAGAATGGAGCTGTCTCCCACATCCTGGCACATGTGCAGAGAGGAACAGGGGCAGCAGGGCCAATGTGTAGGGATGATACCGGGAATCGGCCGAGAGATGCATGGCTGGTTCTCCACCTGGAGCCAGTGGGGCTGTGGGGAGGTGGGATTATTTGTCATCACACAGAATAGAGTTCTGTGTCCGATTCCCAACCATCCTGAGCCGTGTGCCTCAGGGGGAAGTCACTTGCCCTTTCTGAGCCTAGTCCTCATTTGTCAGATTCAAGTTAATTCTACAGGGGTGATGATGCTCCCTAGAATGGGCTGTTTTCTGACATGGTTTGAGCACTCAGTAAATTATCGATGAAGGAGGAATCTGAGTGTGAGGCAGAATAGCTTCACCTACAAGCTCAAAGTTAGTCAGTAGCAAAATGGAAATTCAGACCCAGGTGGGTCTGGAGTCCACTGCCGCCAAGGACAGTGGGCCTGGCTGGCCTTCTGGGAAGAGATGCCCAGCTCACAGCTGCAGGCCTTGGAAGTGGGTGCTGGTTCCCTTCTCCCTCACTTTCCAGAGTACCCCCTGGCCCTACCTGAGCCCTTGCTGTTTGTTTCCCAGAGCACAAAAGCTGACCAAAGAGCCAGTGTCCATATTTGTTTTTGAATCCACAGTGTGAGCCAACTGATTTAAAAAACAACAAAGCTCTAGCACCACTAGATGGCTTTTGCATTTGCCTACTGTCCAGCTACAGGGTTAGGGAACAGACCCCCGCCAGGTCTTAGCTTCTTTTTCCAACTCTGCCTCAGGTGGCGATACAAACCTGACCTTGCTGGAGATGTCGCTCAGAATGAAGACATTTGCCTAGCAATTTGCAAGGCCCTGGGTTCCATCCCCAGAACTGGGGACAATAAAACCCAACCTTGTCCCCTTCCCAGGCATGGCCACCCTCATCCTCCCCCCCGCCCCGCCCTTCTCCTGGCCTCTCCAACTCATCCTTCAGCCATGTGTCACTTTCTCTGGGCAACCAACCCTTGTCTTTTATGCCAGGTCAGGTCCCTCACGGTCCTCTCCTGTGACTCTCCTGCATTGGGCCTACATAGCCCGCATTAGAGGGCCATGATTGACACATGGGGCTCTGCATGGATGACGCCTGCTCTAAAGACTGATTTCTGCAAGGTCAGGTACTCTGCCTAAGGAGCTCGCCACTGGATTGCCAAGGCTGGGATGGTACAGTGGCCTGCACAGGACATCACAAGCCGTGGGTGAACCATATGCAATGTATAATTGAAAAATATGATGAGTGCTTAGCTTTTTAAAAAACTTGTGTCTCGGGTTGTGCTGTCATGGCTGCCTTGCTATCCTGATGAACTCAAAGTTCTGATTTGGGGTGACAGCCACGGTTTACACAGGGCCAGAGCTGGCAAATAAGGTGTGGGAGAACACTGCTGTGCCACACACACCTGCCTTTATGTTAGGTGGTGCTGGATAGCAGAACTCCTGAGAGTTCTGATCACACCTCACAAGGACAATCACAAAAGAGGACTTCAGGAGCTGCTTCAGAAAGTGGCCAGAACGATGGGATAAGCATGTTCAAATCAAGGAAGGATTTTTAGGAGATTAATAGCATTGCATCCTTTACTACGTATGTATAAGAATATTAATATTCACTATGGCTTTGGACCATCCTTTGTATTTTGAAGTCCTAGATGATGCTGATTTCAAACATTTCTTCCTCTTACTCAAATGATAAAAATCCCAGAATTTTCAATACTCGTGGACCCAAAGTCCATCTCGCTGGTGCCATGCATGTCCCGTGAGCAGATGTGCTGGCGGTATCTTCGAGGAGAATTTCTGATCTCCACAGCTGGTGCTGCTGTCCCTCTTGCACATGAGGAACCAGTCCCCAGGGGAAGGGAGGAGCTTCCAACCAACCATCTGGTGGCCCGACCAAGCGCTAGCTTCGGTTCTTTCGTTCTTCTCTGGATGCCTTTCCCTCATGGGGAGCCATCAACTCCCATAAAGGGCTTAGGACACAGTCTGGGCTGTGTTAACGTGCAGTTGTCCTGAGCCCTTGTTAACGTGATGTCACCTTCCTCAACTTCCAGGCTTTTGCACAGAATGTTGTTGTTCCCACCACGTGCACCTCCCACCCCAGCCCTGCAAATCCCATAGCTGTTGCTTCATGGGAAGATTTACTCAGCACAGCTGGCTTCCCAGGTCCAGGGCCTTCACCTCCTTAGTGCACTGGCTTTGGGAGCTGGGAAGCCAGTTGTTCTGAACTAAGGATCAGAGTGAGGGGCTAAGCCCTGTGAGGTGAGGAGGAGGAGCCCCAGGCAGGGAGCCTGATCTGCCTTCTTATCAGGAAACCCTATGCACTCACCCACTTCCCAGCATTCATTCCTGGGTTTGATGCCCGCTCTGCTCCCAAGCTGGGGTCTCCTGATCATAGCATGTGCCCATGCAAGCCGATGCCCCTGGAAGCTCCCTGCTTCTGCTGCCTGTGGTCACACTGTGGCTTCTTCTTGGAGCTGGCTTGCTTCAAATCAGGGAGGGAACAGCACATCACGCACATGCATGCATGCACACACACACATACACACACATGCACACACATGCACACACACACCTTTTTCCTGTCTTCTACCCCCCACTCCACCCTTCTTGCTCCTGCTGCCTGCACAAGCTGTGTTACCTTCCTGGGTCTGCAGACACTGGCAATGGCCCTGTTTCAGCAGAATCCCAGGGCTGCTGGCATCAGATGCTGCCGGAGCACTCCTTCCCCTCCTTTCAGCCCCCTTTCTTCCAGTCGCAGGTGCAGTGGCCTGGGCTGTGGATGCTGTACTCCATGCAGGTGTAGTTGGCCTCACTTTAGCTTGCACGGTAGAGCCCTGGCTTCCCATTCTGAAGTTCATCTGGTGCAGAGGTGGAGGACACCTGCAAGGCACCTCTGGCTACATCAATGCCACAGTGGCCAGCTCAAGAGAGGCAATGCCTTTGCCCCTTATGTCAGGAGGCCCCAACTCCCACCCATCATCTGCTGTGCAGGCTCAGGGTGCACTGGGTGAGGTCCCAGAAACAAAGGTAGGCAGAACAGGGCCAGCCGAGCAGAGCGGCATCCTTAAGCAGGTTCCCTCATCTTGTGCCTACTCCTCCATTCCTGGCCTCTTGGGACCAGCCCCATGAAAGCTCCCCACACACAGGCCTTCCTCAGGCTTTGCTTTTGGGGAATCCAAGTGAAAGCGCCATGGCCTCCTGGAGCTACAGTAGTCCCCTCTGCAGGCGAGCCTCTGCCTAGATTCTTCACGGCCTCCTTTCCAAGCCAATCTTATTCATCTGCTGCGGTCTGGATGTGGCTTGGCCCTTCTGAAACTCACATGGAAATCTAATCCTGTGCGACATTAAGAGGAAGCACCTTTAAGAGGTGATTAGAACTCTGCCTTCACTGAATGGATTAATCCATACATTAATCCATTAATGGATTCCCAGAGTGGCTCTGCTGTCAAAGCCACTTAGGCCAGAGCTCCCCCATTTCCATCTCTCACCTTGTGGTGCCCCAGGCAGCCTGCTGACTCTGCCAGCAACAATGGCATCACCACCTATAGCTCCCCAGCCTGGGGTCACTGTGAGCCCACATAACCCTTTCTCCTTTCTAAATGATGCAGCCCATGGCCTCATGTTATTAGCAACAGAAAAGGTCCTAAGATGCCATCATTCGAGGATCATCTGGAATTCCACCTTCATCACATCAGAGATCACTTTCCTTCCCGGGGAACTGTAGCCTCTGCTAAGCGCTGAGATCAGTTTGTTCTTCCTTACTTTTCCTTAGTGAGGATGAATAACAGCCTTTATCCACACAGACAGTCACCAGCTGACATTCCAAACCCGGAGAGCCCAGCACATGATTTGATCCCAATTCTGCAATTCTCTGGAACCCTTCAGCAGAGGCAGCTTTGCCCCAGCTCGTGAGTCCCTATTTCTTCTCTCTGATGCTTTCTCAACCACAGGTAAGACACACACTTGCCTGACAACTCAGAGCTCTATTAAGAAATGTCAGGTATCACTTAATCCCATATCTGGGCCTGTGAGTCATTCTTGAGCTCCGGGGCCCAGCCAACCCCTTCCTTTCCCATGAAGTCCTTGCAGAGGACCCCTCTGCACTCAGGATCCCTGAAGCCCATTGTCAGCACCCTGTTATGAAGCTTCTCATCTTCAAACAAATGTGGTCTGTAACTTAGCTATTCTTGCAATAATGGATAACTTCAGGGGACAGACTGTATCTTCATCGTTTACCCAGCCCCAGGTAGCACCTAGTCACTGCCAAATATATTTAAATGAATGAGCAATTGAAGGAGAAGGAGAAGCTGAGAGGTCACAGACAAAAGATAATCAGGGCATCTGGATCAACTGGGGAACCATGAGGTTGCAGATTTATATATGGTAGAGTTTATTTGTTTCACCAAAGCCATTGTTCCCTTTGATTAAAATGTCTAGTTGGACACACATGGTCACTAGGATACTTTTCCCTAAGAAGAAGCATGAGCCAGTTATCAGTCACATCCTGAAAAGGACACAGCATGTGTGCATGGTGACACACTGTGGTGTGGCCCTAAGTGTCTCTCAAGTGGGGCAGAGCTAACTGGCGGGCCCTGGCTGCAGATGCAGCTCAGAGAACCAAGACTGGTGGAGGTTTACTGTGCGAGGAAGCTGAAGGCTGAGAAAGCAGGTGGGGAGAACCTGCCGGAAGCCACTGAAAGCGAGCACACATTCCTTATCAGAGACTTCAGGTACCAGGGCCCTGGGGTCAGGGCACAGCACTAAATCCAAGCCAGACTCAAGAGCCAGGATCTGGGGTGGGAAGAGATACAGACAGAAGCTGGGATGCCCTCCATGGATATGGGTGGGTTACGTGGGAGTGGGAGTATCTGGGTGGGTTCTGTACTGGATCAAAGGTATAGGGGAGCAACCAGGGGCTGATTTACTCCTCCTCATGTGTCCTGTGGCTGAAATTCCTGCCCTGATAGTCTTCATTTATCCTAAAATATTCTGCCTGCTGGAACCATTTCTAGAAAGCCATCTATGACACCACCTACCTCTGAGCCAGGTGCTCCTCTTCTGAGCTCCATCTACATGTTCTTCTCTCTAATATAGCAGCTCTCAATCCATTACTGCCCACCATGTGGGACTGGATTTACAGGCTTCCCCAAAGGTGGTGTGTTGGCCTCTTCTCCTTCAGTGTTTTCCAGGACTTCAGGAACACCTAGGAGCCCTGTGAGCTATCAGGGAGAAGGGCTAGCAGATTGTGTGATCTTAGCCATTATCATCACAGGTTGTGATTGGTGATTGCAGTCTCTAAAAGCCCACTGAGGCCCTGGAGGCTTCAGGGAGGCTGAAGGTGGCGTAGAGCAGACAGCCGGCCAGGACCGAGCTGACTCTGGAGAGGACCTAGTGCTGCTGAGAATGGCACAAGTTACATCACTCTGAGTCCCTCCATCCCAGTCCCCAGAAGGCTGATCATCAGCACCAACAGGACAAGCAAACTTCCCAAGACTGAGCACTGTGTATCCCAGCTCCCATGGAGCTCCCACTACCCATCTTTCCACCTTGTGCCTCTGGAGAAGCACAGTGGCAGCACTTTTTGAATCTCCCTTGCACATACCCCCACATCCTCAGATGTGTTTTCTTTGGGGAGGAAAGTCAAAAGGCCAAATTTAAATCTATAGAGAGGACCCAGGAAGAGGAATCATTATCTGATGACTTCTATTTAATCATTTCATTACTAATTAATAGGGTCATTACCGCCTTTCCAAGGGAAAGAACTGTGATTAAAGGTTAATGCCATTCCTGCACACATCACACCTCAAATTGCGTTATAAAAATGTCCAGAGTATTTAATTGAACCTATAAGTAACAATGTAATTACACTTAATAATGTATGTGCCTTCATATTTACTTGCTCCTCTCCAAGGTACAGAGAGCCTCACGTGGGCAGGTTGAGGAAGATCACAGTGACTGTTTAAAATGCTTGTTCTTCCTCTGCCTATTCTTCTCCATTTTCTCCACTGACACCCCCCTCCCCAGGATGGGAATAATAGGTAGTCTGGTCTCAAGAAATCTGCATGCTCTCCCTTCTTCCCTTCTCAGTGTAACAAGTTCTTACGCTAACATTCCTAATAAAAGAAGTCAAGAGAGGAGGGAAAAGAAAAGACAGCAATTTTCTGAGCCTTTGCCACATCACAGACTGTCAAGGTACCCTGATCCTAAAACCCATTCACATTTCTGTGACCCTATCTTTTGCAGGTACTATTCCTCATCTTGGAATGTCTTCACAGGCTAGAAAGCTTAACACTATTTTTTCAAGACTCCCTTGCAGCTAGGATTTTGGATGTAAATCATATCTCTCTATCATAGCTCTCTATGCCCTCCCAGTAGATGCACATGTGAACTTTGGAAGGTGGCAGTGACATAGGCCTTTTTTCTTCTTCTTTAGATATTTCAAATGGCAAGGAAAATTGTGGATATGTTGGGTATTTTTTTATGTCAACGCATTACATCCCAGGATGTTGAGTCAGAAATCAAAAGGAAGGTAAAATCTTCCTGAACCAGAGCCAGAATGCTGAGCTCCATCCTTAACATGAAAAACTGTAAAATTATGTTGTGTTCAATTACTTTCAGCCTAACCTTATTGCAGCAGACACACCCATGCTAGGATGTTTCCTTTTTGTATCCACACGGATGCATCTACCTGCTAGAATGCCCCTACCTGCTTAGGACTTAGCCCTCACTGATAGCTTAAAATAGTTTATAAACTCTGCTACAAATGTCTTTTTTTGGATGACTGTGATAACAGCCCACATACTTTGCCATGTAATATGCCAGAGGTGGCCTCCTGTCACGGGCATGATAAGCTGTCCCATCCCTTATCCTTGGAATTGATAGTGTAGCCTGATTTTCCATCAAGAGTGAGGCAGAGGGGCCAGGGAGATGGCTCAGTAGAATAAGTACTTCCCTGGCAAGTGCAAGGACCTGAGTTCA
>NDGM011240608.1:778-14360 GCA_002564305.1 Octomys mimax | reverse complement strand
ATCATGTCTGTATCTTGTACTATGAATAACCACTAAGAAGACAACAATATGCAATGTATTAATCATTGAAATTGTCCTATTAATCGGTTTTGAAACTGTCTCATTGCTATTTGCTTCTCAATACAATTATTTTTAAAAAACCAGGTAGAGGTCTTACTGCAAAGACAAAGTTGATCCTTGAGTCCGGGTAATTAGTCCAAGACAGCGTACTCGGGATTTCATTTATTCAGTCAGCCCTTACGTCATGCTAACCGTGTAGCTATTTTGGCGAGTCTCTCTGATCTGGGATTCCTAGCACAATTTGAGCACTATATGAAATCCAGCAATCTCATTTAGAAGCCCTTATCTCAGATTCAAAATGAGTTGCCAGCTCTGTTCATTTATTTGTAGTTTTCTGGATGTACTATAAACAGTTTTTTCAGATGTTATTTTTAGTCAAAAAAATTCTCCCTACAGCCTTGTCCTTATACACAATATTTCCTTCCTGTTTTAGGGTAATTATCTAAATAAGGCACACAGCAGAGTCCCTAAAACCACTTTATTGCCCAAGTAGCCAGCAGAGGGAATCATTTATTAAATGGAGCTAATTTCAGTAACTGACAGGCACATGAAGTGCCTAAAGAAAACAGGAGTTTCAGGATACTTGGGATGGTTCCAGGAAGGTCGTCTACTTTAAAAGCTGCATTTTATTAAGGATCTGTGATGGTTATTGGAACTTTTCCTGTTGTTTTACTCAGTAGTCTCCGGGGGACTATTTGGCACTAGGGTGCAAAATGAGATCAGCAATTAGAAAAAGACAGTGCTGCAGACACTTGAAGAGTAAATCACTGAGTACCAGACTTAGTAACTCCTAAGTACCAGGACAAAAGTAACAGCCTATAGATGCTGGGGAGTCTGGATTCTTACTCTTTTAGTTGGCCTGAGCAAACTCCAGCTGTGCGCCCATCCACGGGTGGTGTTCCGCGCTAGTTCAGGAAAGGCAACTGGGATGGAAGTTAGAATCGACTCTCAATCCCAAGAGAATAGATCAAAGATTTAAAAGTTTTACTACTTAGAAGTTGAAAGTGTCCATGCTAGGCATATCTGTTTACCTAAGGTGGCTCTTGAGCTACCTTTCAGATAGGACAGGATCCCAGGATCATTTGAACCTGCAAGTCCCTCATTGAGGACTATTCCACTGCGAAGTGGGTAGACAGTTTCTAGCTGACCTGGTAGATTACTCACCACTGGTGAAGAAAAAAATTGAAAAGAAAAATGAGTAATGTCTTGTTTGCAAACAAAAATCACAGCTTCTGTCTCTGGTCTCCCTTTTGTCCCCATGTAACCGTCAAGAGGGAAATGGAAAGGAATAAGAGGAAATAGTATTAGAGTATGACAAAAATACGAACTAGGAAGTAGTAGACCAATGTCCCAGTCCTCATTCACACACTTGTATCCATTGAGAGAATGAAAACTTCCAGTCCTCATTTGGAAAAAAATTTAAGTCAACTAAGACAGTGGTTCAAATTTTTCTACCGTAGAGTAACAATACTACAAACATTGAATGCATCAGATCTACAGTAAGCACATGATATTTTTATTTCATTTTTAAAACAACACTATATCATGAGCAATAGTACTATGATCCTCACTTTACAGATGAGGAAAGTGAAGCATAAATAAGAAGCAATCAATTTTGTGAAGGAGCTAGAGCTGGTCTTCGGGCATTAAGGGTGGCCCCCATATCTCTTTATGTCAGAAAGTAACCCTGCAAACAAGGAGCGATATTCTCTCTTGCTGCTATTTGCACGATTTTCCCTTCTTTCTTTGAATATCATTTTGTGCATAGAAGAACATAGCTGCACCTGAACAAACTTGGGCCCTGCCCTGAAAAATAGAAAGAGGTAACCTGCATCTCTGTGTTCCTGTTATCTCACTGTTTTTTTCCTAATAAGTAGGAAACACGGTGGAAATAAAGAATGACTCCATAGAAATAAATTCAGAAGGGAGAGGAAGGTGTTTGATTTTGTTTGATCTCTCCGCTGTTATTAAATCTGTTCCCTGTGAAACTGATGAAAAGATTTTCTTGATGAAGAGAAGAGATTTATATTCTAAAAGTAATTGCTGTGAACTATAAGGAGCTTCAGGTTAAGATCGATTATTTTTCTTCCTCTTAGCAAATTACTTGCTGCTTTTTGCATCTGACCTTTTTGTCTGCATCTGAGTGTTGAAAACCTACACAGGGTTTTAAATTGATAAAAGAATAGAAACAAAATAACAACAACAATAATAATAGTGGGACCCTAGGTACATTTGTCATTAATGCAGGAGGGGCAGAAAGACAGGCAAACATCTCTACCTCTCAGTCTCTCTTTGTGTCCTTGCCGTGGTTCTTTACATATTTGACAGCAGAGAGAATGCTACAGATTCTAAGGAACTGGGTGGATCTGTGCAAAACCAAGTCACCCACCCTGGGCTATGCTTTGCACAATGGGCTGCAAGGTAAATGGGGCCTAACATGTAGCCTCTGTGTCCTTCATCAACCCCTAAATACCTTGGCTTGAGGCAATGTTCATCCAGGGAAATGAAAGCAGGAAGAGAAGAAACATGGTTAATTTTATGCACAGATATAGATTGAGAACCTGCTGTGTGCTTGATGATGTTGGAGGTGCCAGAGTTACATCAGCTCAAAAGAATCAGAATCCCCTGTTCTCATGCAGCTTATGTTTAAACCATGCTGTCTAATAGGCTGCCTGCTGGCTGTATGTGGGAATTTCAGTTTCAACCTCAGTTAATGAGACACTATATTTTCAACACTCAATAGCCGTGCATCACCATTGGCTACCACATTGAAGCACACTGATACAGAACACATTGGTATGTTTACATCAGTGCGGAGAATTCTTTTAGAGAGCATTGTCCAGGGCTTAAAGCCTAAAACAAATTAGAACACATTAGAGTTGACATTCTCTTAATAAAATTAAAGCAAGGAAAGCATCAGAAAATGCTAAGAGAAGTGAGATTTGTGATTTTTAGAAAGGGTCACTAGGGATGGCCTCACTCGTGAATGCCATTTGCATGAGGAGATGAGGGAGGAAGCTGTGAAACTATCCTGGGGAAGGGAACAAGCAAGGGCAAAGGCCTGGAGTACTGCAGAACAGGGTGATAAGTAATAAGGTGGGCTGCTAGAGAAAAGGCGAGGTGTGGTGAGGAGTAGTTGTACTCTGATTTATTTTAAAGGTGACTGACTTGGATTTGTTGACAGACCATATCTGCAGTGAGGAAGGTTAGAGTCAAGAAGGGAGTAAAAGATGAAACCAAGGTTTTGGGTCAGAGCATCAGACAGAAGAAGTTGCTGCTACTAAATGAAGGGAAGGTGTGAAACAGGTTTAAGCTGATGATCAGGTATTTGGCTTTGTACAAATTAAGTTGGAAACATTCCCCAGACACCTGAGTGGAGCTGCTGAGAGGGCAGTTAAATAGATGCACTTGAGTCTGGAGTAGAAGTGGAGCTGCAGGTGAAAGTGTAGTGGTTCTCAGCATGCAGATGGGATATAGAGTCCCAAACCCAGATGGGATCACACAGAGGAAAAACACAAGTAGAAAAGAGACCTAAACACTGCAGTCAAGGCATTCCAGCATGAAGACCTTGGAGGCATGAGAAAGATGAAAAGAGCAGCTGAACAGGGGTGGAGTTTCCTAGCAGAATATGCTATCCTGCAGCTCACCAATAGCAAGAGGGCCAGAGAGGAGCTCTATGATGTGTTGATGCATGAAGTAAGATGAGAACTGACCAAGGGCTGGTGAGATATCTCAGCCGACTAAGTGCCTGCTTAGGCAAGCGCAGGGACTAGGGTTCGATCCCAGGTACCACATGCAGGGCCAGCTCCACCTCCAGGGCGTGCTGAGCCTGTGATAGAGTCTGGGCATGGTGGCACACACCTGTGATCCCAGCTGCTGGGGAGGCTGAAAACAGAAGGATCATTATAAAGCTGAACTGCATAGTGAGACCCTGTACCAAAATAAAAATAAAAAAGAACTGACTAGTAAATTCAGTAACGTGGAGGTCACTGCTGATCTTGACAAGAGCAAGTTCAGTGAGGTTAAAATCCTGGTTGGAAGAAGGAAACATCAAAAAGGATATATAGAGTATAAAAATGGATTACTGTTTTCAAAAATTGTGTTGTAAGGGATCAAAGAAAAACAGAACAATGGATGGATGAAGGTAAAAATTTGAATCTAATAATAAAAATAATATTAGTAAAATAAAAGCATAGTTCTGTGATGCTGGTAGTGACCTACTAGAAAAGCAAAAGCAAAATGATGTTGCTGTAGATGGAGAATTGTGTCACACATGTCCTTAAATCTGTGAAGGGAATGAGACAGTACACAAATGGAAGGCCACGGGGAGAGCAAGCACATGGTCCAGGTGCTGGCAGATGCTAGATACAATGGGGTGTAGTCTGTGAAATGAACTTCAGGTTGACATTCTCCACAGTGAAGTAAGAACAGAAGTAAGCACTGAGGATTAGAACAGGGAGAAAACTGTGGTGGTTCAAAAACAGAAGACATGACATATTATGATCCAAGATAGAGAAGAGAATCTACGAGAGAAAAATGGCTCCAGGCTGCTTGAAGAGTGAACGTTAGTTTCATAGACATCACTTTAAAGTGATACTAGAGAACATAATGATATAATTTTCATTAGCCCATGAGACAAAGAGTTGAATGGAGTCAGGTTTGGGTTAGGGTGAAAGAGTCAAGAAACTCTCTTGATAATAAGGATTTTAAACTGGTTAAAAGAGGGAAAGGAAAAAAATGAAAGGGATAAGAGAAATGTCAAGTTGATAGGATCAATGGATTGCAGATCCCACAATTATTGCCACTATAAAAGCAGGAAGGAATAGAAAAAAAAAGAAGGCAATAATAAGAGGTAAATATGATAGGAATTGATACTAAAGAATGCTTCTAATTGTTGCTGAAGAAGTTGACCAGGGCATGACCATGAGAGTGAATCACTAAGTATCATTCTAAAGATCCATTCATGAAAGGAGTATTAGATCCTTTAGAGCTCTACTCAAAAGGAGCCATCTCTTTATGAAATTTTTGATGAAGTATAATTCAATAGTTAAATCTAAAAAACAAGAATAGAGCAGTACATTCCTCTTTGCATCAGATACATATCTTTGACCTCTTATGAGGCTACATGGTTGGAATTTGCATTTCATTTGAGGATTAAACTTCGTATTCCACCCAACTTCAATATCTATTGGAAATTTCTTAGAGATTTCAAATAGAGGCCCAGCAACCATAAATCATATGTAACTGTGCTTAGGTACTTTTTAAAAAAAAATGTATTTCCAAACAAGAGCTATGACAGTGCCCTAGGTATAGATTTTGTACTCCTTGACTATGTAACAGTTAAAAAAAATCATTACCAGCTTATTTGAATAATGAGACAAACCTAAAAAGGGGCAGATAGAGTGTTCACAAATGCAAAAGGGAATATAATCAAGGTGATAGTGTCCCTAAAGTATAAGAAACTGTCAGTGCCTGTCATGGGAAAGGAAATAGTTGATAAAATACAATCAGTTGGTGCCCAAAATCTATTTTTCATTATATTTTATTTGCTTCAAAAATAAATAGATAAACCATACCTGCATTTATACTTGGGTTAGCAATGCATTTCTGCCTCCTTATTTGATGATATATTAGCATTTAATGATTTAAAAATTGAAAAGGAACAAAATGCTTTATTTTAAGACCAAATATTAAGCTTAGCATGTATATTTTCTCCCAATTTAGGGTGACTTTGATAAAAGTTTGATCATTCCCCATTACTTTGTAAAGCACAAGGTAGAAACTTCTCTTCATTAAGTGCCACTGAATGTCTGGCACCACATAAGTAACCAGAGAACTCAGTAGCTCAGGTCGATGGATGCCTCAAGTTCAAAGGGAGCAGTGACATCCTGTTTGGTGTTGGATTTCACTCATGCTGTTAAAACTACCCAGACCCCCTTGAGTGTTTTCTTTTGCATTCTTGAGTGTGGTCTTCTTTGTCCCTCACAAACAGCACAAAGCGTAATGGGAGTCAGTGTCAGAACCAATGATTTTCAGAGTGTGTCTTACAACTGTAGTTTTCTATTTAAGTCTTTATTTCTGTAAAAGCTGCATGGATGACAGCAGTGACACTGGTCACATAGCACCCCTGAGGACCTGTGGCTCAAGAGAAGCAAAGACATGGCTTCTCCCTACTTCTTTCAAGGTGCAGGTTTTATCATTAAATTTTTTTTCTCACAAAGGATAGATAACTAGAAAGAAATCATGAAGCTAATCAATCTCTAACTTGCCCAATGAGGAAAATTCATCCTCAACTCCTGAGGACGGGCAACGAAGAAGGAAAAAATCAATGTTTTGAACTACTCTTGTTTACATCCATGTAAAAGATCTATAGGCCTTTGCTCATTCAATCCAGAAACTAGTATTGACCTCCTGGTTTATTTTTTTCTATTTTTATTTATTAATATATGTTGCACTCAGGATCTCTTTCCTCTCCTACCACTCTCTTCTCCTTTCAAACTTTTGTTCCCCTTTTCATTTTTATTTATTTATTTATTTTTGTCCTAGTTTAAAATCATGACCTATAACTTCCTTGAGTTTCCTAAGGCTCTTTTTCACTTAACATTTTCTATTTTTTTTTAAAGAAAGTTATTTATTTATTTATTCATTCAATTTATTTTGGCAGAATGGGGGATTGAACTCAGGCCCTTGTGCTTGCCAGGGAAGCGCTTATTCCACTGAGCCATCTCCTGGCCAACATTTTCTATTTTTAAAAAGTTAAATTGTAGAAAAATACGGACTGACCAAATTTTTTCTCACAGAATTTTTCAGAAATGGGTTTAGTGATATTTGAATTCCTGAAAAATCTCAACAATGCTTTAAGACTTGGAAGAACTCATATTTTGCCAAAACTCTAAGACATTGCTTGTTTAACTTTCGCTTAGAATACAGCTAGAAGATAATTGAGAAATATCATGTGAATACTAAAATCCAGATCTGTTTTGCCTTACATTATTTAAAGGATACTGGAGGCTTTTGATTTTTAGTGTGTGCTCTGCTACTCTTATCTGCGAAGCTTCCCGTAATCAAACTTATTGACCACATTCTGTTTAACCTTGTTACACTAGACAGGGGCTGGTTCAACTGCTTGGAATAGCAACTTCAGAGGCTTAATGAGGGCTGTAATTTTCTATATTTTCAGAATTAGTCTCACTCAAACATTTTATTTGGAATTTGTTACAGTGTTAAATGGCTATAATTAAATTTTAGGCTTGATTTTAAAACAAATATTTGTTTTTCTCATCCAAATGTTTTCTTTTGTTTCCCTCATTCAGATCCAAAAATTTGGATTTTTTTAGTATTTCCCACCAGTACCATGCACCCCTGCTCCAGAGAAGGTTCTTTGCTACCTAGGGGCCATGCACAATCTTTTGAAAGCCTTGGCAGGCCTGGGGATCAAGCCCCCAGCCCCTGCACCTTTAATCCGCTAAGCTATTTGGGCTGACCTAATGTGTGGTCTTTCTTGACACTACTTTTTGCTGTCATTACTGAAATATTACTTATGAATCAAATTCTTTTGGAGCAAAGAAAGATAATTGCATGCATTTGTATATGGACAGAAGCAATTGGTAAAATACACTTAATGCATTTCTTTAAAAGAATTATTTCCACTGGACCATGGACGTATACATGGCTACTTTCCTAATAAAGTATCATTTTAGACATTTAGACATTTATCTAGTTCCACTAGTTCTTTATTGAATCATTTGTTTCATTTAAAAACACTTAGTGAGTCTTCAACATATGATAAGCATATGTCCTCTTAAAACAGGGATATGCAAAATTATGAAAATGTAGATGTAATACACTTATAACTCATGACCACAAAAATGAAAAAGATTGTTTGCCTGGTTGAGAAGAAATGTCACTGACAAGCTAACTTGAGCATTGGAAAAAACAAAGAATGATATTTGCCCAAGTAGGATAGACAGCTAGAAGAATTGCACCTAAATGAATAATGTGTTCTACGAGAGTCGCTGTGCTTCTAGGGGAAGAAAAATGAATGATTGGTGGATAGGGACTAGCATACGTGAAGAAGAGATGCTAGCATACTGAATGAGAGATTGTAGTTTTTCTAAGAGGGCTTCCTCTGATCAGAAAGCAAAGTGAGTTTTAATAAGAAATATGGAAGGAGGTAACATTTCATTTTTTTTGCGTCTGGCTCAGCACGCCCAGGGGTGGGGCTGGCATGGCATGTGCTGCTGGGGATCAAACCTCAGTCCCTGAACTTGCCTACACGTGCCTAAGCAGGCACTTTAGACCACTGAACTATCTTGCCAGCCCAAACATTTCATTTTATTTACCTAAGTTATAAACTCACACATAGGCTCTGTGTGTGTGTGTGTGTGTGTGTGTGTGTGTACCTAATTAACTGGTATATTTATCTGTCCATTTATATCTTATATATCTACTTGAAATTTATATTTATAAAATTTGAATAGAAAAACAGTAACACATCTTCCTGGCCAAAACAAATCCTTCTATCCAGTTTTAAGGTGTGAGAAAGAACACTGATACTGCAAATTTGATTATATGGTGGACGTTTTCCATGAACTGAGCAGAATCCAGAGGTTTTATAGTTTGAGAAAATATAAAAATCTCTTACACAATATGTTTGAAAAAATGCATCTTTTTAAAGGTCTAACTAGAAAAGAAACATTAGCCATTCACTGAAAATATTTTTTTTAAGTACATTTTATTTAGATTGTTTAAATCTTAAGTCCATTTATTTACTGAAGTATTTAGGAAAGGGTCTACAGGGTCTCACTACACAGATTGGACTCGTAGTGATCCTCCTGTTTTCAGCCTCCCAAGTGCTGGGATTATAGGCCTGCGTCACCACACCCAGGCTCAATGGTTTCATTGAGCCCTGGGGGCTGGCCCAGCAAGGCACGGCAGGGATCAAACCCCAGTCCTTGCTTCTGCCAAAGCAGGCGCTCTCCGGTCCATTTAGATCTCTCCAAATTCTGTTTCGATTGATGGACAAAGACAATCTGGTACATATACACAATGCAGTGCTATTCAGCAGCTTAAAAGGATAAAATATTGCCACTTGCAAGAAGGTAGATGGAACTGAAAAATTATTATTTTAAGTAAATCTAAGCCAGGCATGAAAAGACAAGTACTAAATTATCTAACTCATGTGTAGAATCTAGAAGGATTTGCCTCATAGAACTGGGAAGGGAATGCTGGCTACAGACACCAGGAAGAGTGAGAACATGTGAAATGTTAATTGGGGTCACTGAGCCGCTGCTAGGCCCAGCGAGAATTTTCTGTGTACTATTTATAGCAGAGTAGGTTAACTAAAAATAATAATAATTATATTTATATATCATACATTTCCAAACATTAGATGAAATATTTTGAAATTTTTCACCATAAAGAAATGATACATTTTTGTGAGGATAGATATGTTTACCCTAACGTAAATATTATACATATGTCAAAATGTCAAATGTAGCCTTTTCATATAAACAATTTTATGCTTATAAGTATCAGTTAAAATTAATTTGAAAGAAAGAGATTGTGCTACCATGCAAAGTATGAGGATTACTGAGTTAGGAAGTTATTGTTTAGAAAAAGCTTCCAAGGTACAGCTTAGATTTTGGAACCTCCACTGAACAGTTATTAATGGAAAAGCATATTCTAATCGTAGGGTGTATTTGCTATGGTTTTACTGATTGAAAACATAACTTTGGATGAGCTAGACTTTTTTCTCTTCAAACGCAAATGCTAATTGGCTGTCTTGTCATAGAGAGCACTCGCCATATAGTACTTAGTCTGAAGCAAGCATGTACGTGGTGAGCAGTGGCGGGATGACTGAACTCACTTGCCTGGTGTTCTGGTCTCAGACCTTGCATGCCTTTTTCTGAAAGTGATGCTACTCTCCCCTTACTTACGCATGAACTGTGTATTTTCTTTTTCATTATTTCTACTGAGATGCACACACAAGATTATGCCAAAGATAAAGGAAGACTGTCAACCACCAGTGGAAATTTTCAGCTAATTTTGTTATCATCTGCACAAATCATGTCTGTGAAGTTTTATAGGCTCCATCAAATATAAATTTTGGTTATTTGGCTTAGTCCAATTTAAATTATTATTGGTATTTTAATTATTTCTTTAGAAGACATGGTAGCTGCCTTACAAAATAATCAATATGAGTACAACAAGCTAAAGACATTTAAAACCACTGTGCATACCATACTCTATATAATTTGTCATTTAACAAGTAGCATGGCAAAAGACAGATGTCTACATTAATCGTATCTAATGTTTAATAAGCTGCATGTTCTCCATGACATGGTATATATAAAAATCAGTTTTTCCTTGGGTACAAAAATATTAACAGAAAAAAATTCAAATTTGTTTGACTTTTCAGATGTCATAATTTTACAATTCATATTTTATAAATGAAGCCTTTTAAAAGTAGTTGATAGGCTATATACAACTAGTTAGAAGACAATAGAACAGGTTTTATCTATTTATCTCAAACAGGGAGAGCTTCTCCAATTTTTTAAGATAGTCAAAGTACACACCCAGAACAAAATAAAGAATTCCAATAGCACAGTATTCCAGAGGCTGTTTTTTTTTTTTTTTTTNTTATCCAAGGGATTAGTAATGCATTCTTGAGTTTTGTTTTATTTGTGATCATCTACCCTTCAAGTCCACAAAAACAGCGCAAGTTTCCCAACAAACATGTGCACACACACATACACACAAATGTGCGTATGTAACCAAGCACCTTTCTATACTATCATTATTTAGAGATCAAAGATAAACAAGCTTAAAATATACATCATTACCATTGGGGAAGCTCTGCTGTGCCGCCAGCACCATTAAACGTGAAATGTACTTGATCCTGGGGTGGTGTGAAAGTGAGGAGTTAGCCAACTGAAGAACAGATGGCCCCTAATCACCTCATGTGGCTAAACACACAAATGCCAACCTCCGAGACGCCTTACTTCTGGCCTGTCTGTCCCTGCTAGGCTGGGTCTGTTATACTAAGGGTTATTGCCTTTTTGGCCTCCCTGCAATCAGCTTTTGAAGTCCATGGCCAAGAAGGCATGTGAGAATACCTCGGCGAGAGAGGTGTTTGCTTAAAGACATAGTTTGGGCAAGATTCCACGCACCCCCTTGATATTGATAGTCTAGCAGGGAGCCACAAACTCCAGCCAGTATCTTCTAATCCCCTGAGGATTCAGAACTGCCCATCATAAAAACATAATAGGCTGTTTATCTGGGAAGCCATCAGATAACATCTTAAAGTTACAATCTGGTTTGCAGACTGGTGACACGAAGCCATAAGATATATGAAAGCCACCCCTTCCCTGGGAAAAACACCATGTGAACAGGCCAGAGTAGGATACCTCGGGCTTCTCCTTTCTCATGCTAATGAGAGCCACAACTTTCCCAACGTTTTCCTCTTAAGCAAGTTGAATATACATGGGAAGAAATGGACAAGTTCTGCCCCTCACCCCATGTGCATGCTTTATGCTGCTTTTGAAGTTGGGACTATGTTAGGAAATATTCCCACTGGCACAATCAAATGAATTTTTGTGGCACATCTTGATTTCTTTTCAAAGATTGCTCAAGTTCTATGACATTAATCATAATTGTCTAATAAAAAAACTACAGAGATTCTCAACAATATGCTTTATTCCCAGAGCCCCAACACTGCAACAGATCAAATGCTATATATGTATGCATGTAAAGTATGTGTGTGCATATCTGTGTCTGTGTGTGTATGAATAATATATTTTCTTCTGTGATTCTTCATTCTCTGCTGAGACAATTAAAATATCTCAATGTTCAAAAAAAAAAAATAGACACGTGTTTTTCCAAAGGCCTGTTATTCGTCTGCATTACTGACATCAAGAAAAAGAAAATCAAGGCTTGATATTAAAACTGCGTCTATGGAACATATAATGTAGGGGTTTTACAACTGTTTGTTTCTAGTGGGTCTGTTTACTATTATCAGTCACATGGGGGATTCCAGTGCCTACAGGGAATATGCCCCACCCCCACAAATCTCTGATTCTAGACAGTGATCAAAATAAACACATAATTGCTAGACTTCTCCTTCTAGATAGTATAGATATTTTAGGAAAAATGAATGTAGTCATAAAGCACCTATGTTTCAACCAACTTTGTTCCTTTTAACTATTTCTTGAATATTCTACAGGATTTGAGTTATGAGATTGAGTTGAAATTTAATCATAGAATTAGGCTTCATATGTGAGTTTGATGTTTTTTAATCAATTTAATTTTGTAAATTTTTGAGAGATCTTACATGTAGCTTGGATTAGCCTTAAATTCACTACATAGCCCAAGCTGGCTTCTAACTCCCAGGTATCCTACTGCCTCTGTTTCCAGAGTTCTGGGGTTATAGATGGGTGTCACCAGGTGGCTTTCACTATTTCTTTTTTGTTTCACTGTTGCTTTTCATTTGAGCTCAAAATTTTTAACCCTAAATGTTCATATCTACATATCCATATACATAATTTATATCATAAATATCTAACATAGCCTAATGTAATATATATTTAACAAGTAGCTTTCTTTTTCATTTCTATCAAGGACATGTTTTATTCTTTGATGCCAGATACAATTTCATCATAAGCTTTGCCTGATGCTAACTTCCATTATTTTCTGCTCTTTCACTAGTACCATAAAGTAGCAGAGAAAAGTTACACATAACGCTGAAATGTGAGGGAATGTTTTCAGTCAGAACTGCCTCATGCTCAGCAATAAAGCCATTCTCAGGAGTGATCATCCCTAGAGGCCAAAGCCTTTGGAGCTAATCTTGGAGAACGTGCTGCATTCCCAACTGTGCTCCGTAAGGATGGCTAAGGAGTGGAATGCCTGCTCTAGTGAGGAATGTGTACTAATGCTGTTTTTTCTTACCATTGAAAACCCGTTATTGGCTTTAAGAATCTGTTTAATCAAATCCTAGGGAAGGCCTCTCTCCCTCTTGGGGCTGGTTAGTAAAGCAAGGATTAGGGCGAAGCCCTCGAGTGTGTCCTGGGCAGAGTCATCACCACTAGATCCACCGATGGCGCGGGGGAGTCAAGGGCTCCAGAAAAGCGACCTTAGCCAAAAAAAAAGGGAGAAAAATGAAGGTTTGGCAGAAAAACCTCCCTGTGTTTGAAACAAAATCATGAAACAAAAGTATGTCAGTAAAAAGATTTCCCCAAAGGTTTGTTTGGAATAGAATTTTCAATATAATGAAGACAAAGTACTTTTTGAGGACCACTTCTAACAATATTTCATTTCCAGTAGAATTGCCTGTGAGTAACTGAAGCAATTGTCAAGGGCAGGGGGGATGACCGAGTGCACTATATCACTAAAATAAATAAAAATATGCTCACCTTGGTTGAACAACTGGATTTCCTAGGATATAGTTATTTTGTTAAATAATGGGGCCTAAAAATGAAAGGAAAACTTTTTTTTTTTTTTTTGTATTTTAGGGAAGGGTCTACAG
>NDGM011240607.1:461-11480 GCA_002564305.1 Octomys mimax | reverse complement strand
GAACAGGGCCACTCAAATATGCTGCGGGTATCCCAGCCTGATGCCCCCAGAGCCCACGATCCCCTAGGAGAAGGACGGGGGATTCCTCACCAGGATTCTGGGTGGACAGGGATGCAGGGATGCTGGTGACCTTGGGTCGGCTGTGGGGCGCGCAGACGGGATCCAGCGCCGCTCAGGGCCAAGCAGTTCGTCGCCTGTGCGAGCTCTAGCTGCGTGTAAGGGCTCCGCGGCCCGCAGCCCCGCGGCGTGTGCTGCCCCCTAGTGTATCCTGCAAGATTCCTGGCGCTCCAAAGGAGTTGCTGCCAGCCCACCCAGCCCTTGGCTGGGGCTTCCAAACTGAGGGTGAGGTAAGAAGACCGAGGGACTCCCTCCAAGCCGCTCAAGCGTCCATGGAGGCCCGTCAAGGGGGGCGCCCTCAGATTGAGGAGGTGGGCAGCTCCCAGGCTGTAAGGGGAGGCAGCCTGTATCCCATAGATCAAAATCCTGGGAACACAAAAACGGTCCACCTCTCTCTCATATGTACTGAAGCTCTGCCTCGGGGTAGATCTGCATCTCTGGCCAAGCTCAGGGCTATCTCATTCCACCAGAATCTCAGCGACCCAGGTTGTTTATGCAAAGGGAAGGTGCAGGGCGAGGAGTCACAGTGCCACTAAAGCAGGATGAGCGATACTGAGTCTCAGTAAGGCGAGACGCGAGCGTTGTGACCCCAGCTTTATATGCCATGTATTTTCCACAGAGGGTACACGTGACATATAGAGGGTCCCTGTGCCAGGGACCTTAACAAGAACAAAAGATGGGGTGCAGGGGTGAAGGGCACAGCGCAACACTAAACGACTTATTCCTCTCACTTGTAGGCAGGAAGGGGATCAGCCCACGCTGAAGGCCTAGCTGGACCCTCCTGGACGCAGAAGAAAACTGAGGCATTCTAGAAATTCTCAAGTTGCCGTCATTTGGCTGCTTAAATGGCCTCGTGCTGCCACCTGGTGGCCATTTATGGAACCACAGTGGCATAACTCAAAGCTCTTAGAAGCTACAGTTTGTAGAAAAATTGATACTTTCTACCGCGACACACACACGCGCGCGCGCGCGCACGCACTCACGCACGCACACACACACGCACTTGCATTGGCACCCGCGCCCGCACCTGCACCCACAGCGTCAAGGTGGGCTCTGCAGCGTCGTCCTTGCGGGTGAGGCTCTTCTGCTGCTAATCCTGGCGTTACTGAAGTTGGGATTAGTAACTCTTCTCTTTGGGAATCCCCCGTCCCAGGGATTTGTGGCATGGTAGACATGTACCCAAAGCCGTCGGTCAAACCCAGACCACCTTCCTGAAGCATCCATTCTGTCCTTGGAGGGAGAATTGTAGTCTACTTGTATCAAAATAACATTTGACATATTATAAAGTGGGCCTGGGACAAAATGTTGGGACTCAGTTTAAGGTCAGAGTCCCTGAGAGGAGCGGGCCTGCTCCTCCTAGGAAGCAAGAATTTCTGAATCCTTCCCAAACCTGCCCCCTGGTGGTGACTTAAGAAACTGCGGTCACAGCCTCAGAAAGCACCTGGCATTCTCTGAAATCAGTATTTTCCTTGATAGACTTGGGGACTGAGAAAGGAGCTGGTGACTCACAAACCCCAAGCTTTGAGCCTTCGGGATACTAGACACTCGGCAACCTCCGCTGGGAGCGTGGGCCGCAGCCGAGGTTCAGGGGAGGGGAATATGCTCTGTAGATGCCAACCCTGTGCGTCTAGATAGGAGAGGAGCAGGCGGGCTTGGATGGCTGGCCTGGTTGAAATCCCAGGTCTGCTGATCAGCCTCGGGCAGTAGGTGGCTCCCCAGCCCCGTTTCCCTTTTAAGCCCTGTCTGATGTTCAGTGGGGGTGGGGGGTGGGGGGAAGTGGCAGCAGACTGGATGAAAAACACTGTCATCCCCATCCTCGTGTGAAGCTCTCCTGGTGCCTGGTTCCCCAATTGCTGGCCACAGAACATTGGTCCGGGACATGTAGCAGTAGAGCCCAGACCACAGGGGGTTGCAATGCCCCAGAAGACCAGCCAATAAGGCTCCTCTAGCAGCTCAGGTAAAACTTGTTGACTGAGAGGACATGGACCTTGCCAAGGGAAACAGGCCTGGACAGGAGGAGGCTCTGGGCGGAACACAGAGCTCATGAGGAGGTGGCCTGGGAGTCCTGGCTGGTGGGCTGAGGGTTCAGAGCCCTGAAGATCCCTCCCCACAGACCTCACGTGTACCTCGTTGGTACCTTGCTGGTTCTTCTCACCCTGGCCCCTTCCACACACCCACAGGCCAATTCCAGCATAGACACATCTGCCTCTTCTTTTTGCCCCCTGAGCCCAAACTACCACCCTCAACTGAAAGTATGATGATCCCCATGGAAACAAAGGCCCAGGGAGGGACAGCAACTTGACAGCCAGGCAAGCAACATGGAGTCTGCACAGGTCTCCTGAGGCCCTGGAGCTGCCACCCTCCCTCCCCACCTCATCACACACCCGTAGCTCCCGACCCACCCTGGGGTCACCTGGCCCTGAAGCAGTGAGCCCTATGGCCTCTTGGTAAGAGAGGACACCTCCATTCTGATGACCTCCTGATCTGAGCTAGAGGAGGTCTCCAGGACACAGGGAACAGGCTGGAAACTGGGGAACAAGATAGAGGGGAGTCATTTCCATCCATGTGGATCCCAGAGTGGGAAGGAATCAGGCCCTGGGGATGCCCTGTGGCCCGGTCCTTGGCCCTGCTTCTTGGTGGAAAGAGGCAGAAGGCTGGATTAAGAAGACACCTTGCCTGTGGAGGGAGAGCCAAGCTACAGTGTGAATCCTCAATGGACACCATGACCTGGGCTTGCCATGGGCTTCAGCAGCCCCCAGGCAGAACCACCCTTGGCTGTCAGGGAGCCATGGTCTCCTTTGGCTCCCTTCTAACACATCAGGGGACTGAGGCTCCAGAGATATAAAGTGACTTGCCCAAAGGCACACAGCCACATGGGGTAGAACCAGAAAGAACATAAGGCCCAGCCTGTCTGACCCACTGGCACTCACACTTCAGCCCTGCCCTGGCCCTGGGGGACACTCCACTGGCCCCAGGGAAGCTGAGGGTGGAGCAGGAGGAGGTGAGAGCCTGTCACCAACAGCATCCACCAGGACACAACGGCCCAGCGTAGCTCCTCAGACCACAGCCACCTTCCTTTTCTGCTAGGGCCAGACCGTGCCTGGCCATGGGCAAGAGCCCAGGAGCCAGCTCCACATGCTCCCAGCTGCCAAGCCCCTGTGATCCTGGTGCCGGTGTGGAAGGAACTCTCGGGGACAGGTCAGGGCCACAGCAGCTACCGGGGAGGAAGCCGCCTGCTTCTGAGTTCTGCTTGTGCCTCTAGGGCTGCCCTTGGGTGGCTGCCCGCCCTCACCCCCACATCTCAGGGGACCTGCCTCCTCCCCTTCCACAGCTGGGCCCAGGTGGTGCACCTTCCCCTGCAACCCCTACAGAGGAACATGCCTTCCAAAAGCTCCTGCCTCTGATGCAGTCTTTGAACCTCATAGTCAGGCTCAGGGGGCCAGGCAGCTATGGTCAGAGCACTGCCTCCGGTGCCTCAGTCTATCCAGGGTCTCAAGGGCCACTTCTTCCCAGTCCTGTAGAAACTGCCCACCAGGCCACCCTGTGTGGCTGACCCATGCTAAGGCCCCAGGGCCCAGAGAGGGTAAGGGAATTTCCCAGGGTTCCTCTGCAGTCCCAAGGCAATAGGTCTTGGGGTGGGCAGGGGGCCAGAGGCTGGGCTGGAACAGGACTGAGTTCTGCGTGAGGGTGGACTTTGAAGAGCAGAGGGGTGTACTGGAGTCAGCGTGAACAGCCTCAGCCTGGCAGGGCTGCTGGGCTCGGACTCTGTTTTCCACAAACACAGATGGGCTGGGGAGGGCCAGAGGGAGGCCCTGGTGGAATGTGGGTCAGTGCTGGCCGCTGGGTTCTGAGGCCTCGCTCTGAGATGCTCGGGTGGGACCTCCAGGAAGCCCATGTGTCCATGGACCCTCAAGTAAGGCAGCCTCGACGCTGACCTTTGTCTCTGGGAAAAGGGGGCTCAGTGGTCCCCAATGGGGTGCTGGGCGTGACACTGGGGTTCAGCTCAGCCCCTAGAGCCTGTGGCCTTGACTCAGAGTCGACCCTGGGTCTAGATGAACAGGGCATCTTCTGGTGAGGGGAGTGGGGGACACACGGCCAGGCTGTCTCTGGGTTGGGAGGATCTTGGTTCAGTTATGGCCCACAGGTTCCTAGACCCCTTCTCACACCCCTGCCTTGGACAGTGAGACTCTCAGGCCCTTTGGCTCAGCCCCAGGGGCAGCTACAGGGGTCTGTGGGTCAGGGACAGGATCCCCGATAGCTACAGATGGGCAGGAAGTGGGGAGTGAGCTGAGGACACTGAGGGAGGTGGGAGGGCTGGCGGGGGGCCCGGCGCCAGCGCAGCGGGACTGGGCCACATGGGGCTGATGGGGAGGCCACCTCCAGCAGGCTCCACTTTCGAAGGAATCTGCCGGCTGTTCCTGTGGTCAGGCCAGAAACAATAGAGGTGTGGGGGGGCTGGTGTGGACAGCACACCCCAGCTCAGGTCTGCTGTTCTCAGACCCCTGTCCACCACCCACCCTGAACGTTCCTCCTGGAGCTGACCTTTCAGCATGGATGGAGGAAAAGCATAGGAGAGAACCAGCGCTGGACCAGCCTGACCTCATGTAAAGCTAAGGCTGTTGTTCCTGTGTCAGGAGGTCTCAGCCTTCTGGCTCGAATGGCCAGATGGCTCCAAACAGAGAGGGATATCACTGACAGGGATGCTCTGCCACCTCTTTACCTCCAGCCTGTGTCCCCCAGGGCCTGGAGGACAGCAAAGTCTCCCAGCTGGGTACAGATTGCGTGGCCCCTAGTGAATGCCACGCCATGACACGGGGCTCAGCTGGAGCCAACCCTAAAGCTTCCTCACTAGGGATTCCCTGAAGTTTTTATTTCCAGGGGGAAGGAGACAGGATGGGGCAGCAGGAGATGTTCCCAAATACTATGAACCCTACCTTTTGTCTAGCTGTTTCTTCACCTCTGGGAAGCCTGGGTCACTGAAAGTCTGGCCTGGGGCTGACCCTGGCTGGGGATTGCACCCCAGAATCCTCCTTCCCTCCCTACACTTCACATTTCCAAGTCCAGGGCAGAATGTCCTGCCAGAAGGACCAGCAGGTCACAAGGTGAACATGCAGGCCTGAAGCACCACAAAAGTGAGGCTTTGGTGCCCTCTGCTGGTCACTCCTTGAATGTCCACTCCTGGACATTGAAGCGTCTGGTCCACCTTGGTATGCCGTCCCATCAAGCTGGCAGGTGGCTCCCGTGAGTTCTCTTTTTACTCACACCTTGGTTGGATAACCACCCTGAGCACTGCCCAGAGTCACCCAGAGCCACCCTTCCCAGACCCAGTGGCCCTGACACCTGC
Organism: Octomys mimax; assembly: GCA_002564305.1. Taxonomy (NCBI): domain Eukaryota; kingdom Metazoa; phylum Chordata; class Mammalia; order Rodentia; family Octodontidae; genus Octomys; species Octomys mimax. The sequence continues at coordinate 6,019 of NDGM011240607.1, read as the reverse complement.
GCTAGGCTAACGCTTATGTGTCACTGGGTCCTCCAGGGCAGGGGTCGACCCTGGCATCCCTGCATCCACTCTCATGGCCCTCAGGACTGGAGAGCTATGAGGACAGCAAATATTTACCACTGACCAGAGAAGGCAAACACCACCCTGGGCCAGGCCGAGGTACCAGTGTGTCCGTGCCAGGAGTGAATGCAATCTAGGGAGGTAGCTGCCCTGGCAGAGTGTGCTAGGTGGGCCGGGGCACGGGCCATACCATGTGTACAGAGGACCAGCTGGGCCACCTTTGGGACTCGGTGTCCCCTTGCTTGGCACAGGTGTGAGAGTTCCTGCCGTGTGAATGAAGTGGTCCACCTGGCCAGAGCAGGCAGTGACACTCTGACCCCCATACACCTGGAGGAGGCTGTGAGCAGATGGGGGCAGCAGGGCACCTGCTTACCCCCCAGCTGAGGAGTGCTCAGATGGACCCCCAGCCCCCAAGGTCCAGGTGGCAGGCACATCTGGACACAGCTGACTGCAACCCCAGGAGTGTAGCAAGTGCAGCCCGGGTTCCAAGGGCAGACTGGGTCTCAGAACGTGGGGGACTGTCCAGGTTCCCAGAAGGGGCGGAGAGGGGGCGAGGCCTACGAGGATTGCAGGGCCAATTCTGTGGGCCAGGCCTCTGTAAGGAGAGCTGGATGCTCCAGGAAGCGTCCACACTGCCCAGCCTGGGGGTCAGCAGCCAGGGTGGCAGTTGGGAGAGGGTTCCTCAATGGCACCTCTGCAGCCTGAGCCCTCCCACTGTGCAGGGGTGGCCACTCCTCGCAGGGGTGGGGATCCTGCCCATTCACAGGTCTCTGGCCTCCTGCCCCCACCTTTTTAAGAACACAGCGGTGAGGGCCAAGGGGCTGGATGGGAAGAGCTTGGGGACGGCTGACCTTTGTCTCGGGGCTGGGATGGGTTTTTAGAAGGGTGCGGCATACCACCAGGGCAGAGTCACTTCAGGCTGAATAGCCTTCCCTTTCCTGTAGGCCTCAGGCCAGAGGGTCCCCCAGGAAAATCTACAAAACATTTGTGCCCCGGAAAGACACTCCTGAGGTCCCCACCACCATGCAGAAGCAGCCCCAAAGCATGCATCTACAAACCTGAACCGACCCCAAGACTCCAGGACCCCAAAGGACTCCAAATCACACCCCAAAAGGAGTCTGTGGGCATCTCAGGGCCCACATATGCCCCTCACCCCTCAGGGCCCAGGCAGTCCTGGCCAATGGCCGCCCTCCTGGTGGTAAGCTCACATACCTCTACTCCAGCAGGACGCCCCTGCTCTAGCCGTGCAAACAGGCCAGCGGGGTGTTCCCATGGACAGATCCCAGCCTCCTCCTCCCTCTCCTCTTCCGGGTCCAGTGTCCGGCTGTCCACCCGCCTGCCCAGTCCTGGCCCCCTCTCTGGAGGCGTGGCTTGTGGAGGCCTGCCACATCTCTGGGGGGGGGGTGCTGATGGGGTATGGTGAGAAAGAGACCTGGGAGTGGTCCTCAGGGCTACAGTGGGGAGGCTGCCCAGGGGGTTGAGGCCCAGCAGATGAGGCTTCTCCAGCTCTAGTCCTGAGTGCTCTGCAGCCCCTAGGCTCGGGCACCAGCCCCAGATCCAGTCTCGGCCTGGTGGCGCTCTCATGGAAGGTACAAAATGGTTCGACCTGGGTGGCAGGCAGGCTGGCCAGACCTTAGGATAGCCAGGGTCACCCGCTGACCTTCCAGTCCATGGCCAGATCTAGGAGTCCCTGGGCTCTTGTCTGCCCAGCAGGTGGCACCTAGGCTGGGCCTCCAAGCATTTTCTGTGCTCAGTGGGCATGGTGAGAAAGGGTCTAGACTCATGTGACCTCATGTGACCTCATCCTCAGGGTCTGGGGGCATTTCTGGAGGTGACTGCTGCTTCTCAGATAAAGGAGCCTGGTGAGCAGGCTCCTTCTCAGATAAAGGAGCCTGACAGGAGGGAGAGGCTGGAGGACGGCAGGGAAACCCTGGCCCTGGTTCCTGGGCTGTGGACTCTGACTCCCTGTGAGCAGGCAAGGGACCCCTAGAAGGTGGGGATGCTAGGCCTCACCCAGTGCTTTGGCATCCTTCTGTCTGTCTGCTGCTCGTGGATGCTAGCTGGCCTGGCCTTCCTCCTTCAGGGCCCTAGTGAGTCCCCAGGCTTCCTAGTTGGGTCCAGGCTGGAGGCTAAGGCTATCCCCAGCCCATCCAGAGCCAGGCAGCCCTGAGGATGGCCCATTCTCCATAGCAGCCTCTTGGCCTTGCTCAGTCTCTGCCCCAGCAGAACCTCCACTCCCACCCAACTTCTTCCCTCCACGGAGACTCCATCCAAAATAACCAGGGAGGGCCAGAAGGAAGCGATCACTGGAATGTTCTGGTCTGCTGCCTCCACTCGTTCTCTGGGGGCCTTGAAGGCCCAAAGCTTTGGAGCAAGGAGAAGTCAGCTCCCGGCTGCCCACCACTCGCACCTCCCCGAGACCCACAGCCCCTCTCTCTGCCCATCTGGAAGCAGCACAGTACAGGACGTGGTCTTCCCAGCACCTGAAGCTAGGGGTACTTATCATCTGGCGGGGAGCCACCTGGGCCCGGGGTCTGGGCCAATGTGGACACCTGGGGATGCTCACAGAGAAAGGAAGACGCTCAGGGTATATTAGGGGCAAAGAGGGCATGGAGAGGGGGTCTTAGGCAGGGCCCTGGGTGGAGGGCTGGAGTGCGTGTGCCCACCTGGGTCAGCCCCTCCCCATCCATGACACACAGACTACTCAGCAGGGCTCATTCAAGGGGTTTATTGGTTGCCAGGGCAGAGCAGCAGGCCAGGCCCGAGGCAGGTGTCTAAGGGACATTGCAGTAGTTCTGCAGCTGGTTAAATGTGCAGATGTTATTACAGCACTGATCCACAATGCCGCGCTTCTGCAGAATCATCTCCAGTGCTGAAGGCTGCAGTCCGCCTGCCTCCAGACCCAGTTCTGCCTGCTCCACTGCAGTGTGGCAGCGTCGAAATGCAGGAGCAGCAGGCGCAGCAGCAGTGGAAAAGACACAGAGAGGAAGACACGGTCAGGAACAGCAGAAGGCCCCCTGGCCCCATGCTACCTCCTTCTTGGTGCTTCCCCCAGTGAGCTGGCCAGGGAGAAGGGGTCTGCCTTGCTGGGGACAGGCCCTGGGCACTTGGCACGCACAGCACTGGAGACCCACTTCTCCTGCCTCCAGGCCCTGTGTCCACATGTCTGTGGCACAGCTCAGAGCTCCAGAGGCAGACAGAAAGTCGGGATGGGGCACCCCATGAGCGGCCCCAGGCTGCCCTGAGCTTTTCAACACCAGGATATAGTCTGTATAATAAAAATCCATCCCCAGAAGCTGCCATTGCTCTGGGGCCAAAGGAGACACTTAAAGGCAGGTGCAAGGAGAGCCCAGCTACACTCAGAAGCCACCGCTCAAGGGTGCATCCCGCTCACCCCTCACCCCAGGGTCTCCGAGGAGCCACAAGGAGCTCGTCTCTTGAGGAGATGGCCAGGAGGGCCGCCTTCCTTTTCAGCAAGTGCGTGGACTCTCCTGGGCAGCAGCTTCCTGCTTATGTCTGCCCCTACCAGGGTGGGGACACTGGGCACAGGGACAGCAAGGGCTGGCAGGTGGGCGCTCACCCTGGAGGTCCTCCAGCTCCCGGCGGTCGTTGGGTCTATAGAAGCCACTATGTCCACATGTCATGTACAGCGCCTCCACTAGGTTGGAGCCGCACAGGTGCTGGCTGGAATAGGCCTGAACAGAGTTGGGTCCCCAGAGGGCCAGCAGGGCCAGCACGGCGAGGAGACGCATCCACGGGGCCATGGCGGAGGGATGAGAACCTGTTGGAGAGGCAGAGTTGAAGCCAGAACCCCTGGTGCAAGGGAGTACCCCATGTCCTCTCTCAGTCAACCTGGAGCCCCAGCCTAGCATGGAGGACCTGTTAGAGATCGCCTCAGAATGCAGCTGGTCCAGCAGGGTCCTTCCTGACTTTATAGCCCTGAGCCCATCTCTCCTGGCTCCAAACCCTGCCACCAGGCCCATTAGGGCCCTGGGGGGGCAGGGGTTGGTGTCAGCAGATGGCCAGGAGGCTGAGGCTGCAATTTCTGGATCATTTCCTGGTGCTGGGTCTGCAGGAAGCGCTCCTTGGGCGTCAGCACTTGTGCTTGAGGGGGTCTGGGGTCATTAGTCTTAATGAGGACCCTGTTAGCCTGGGCTCGCAGCTGGGGGCCGAGGTCTCCAGGAGAGCAGATCCCACCCCAGGCTTGGCTGAGCACTTTTCACATTAGTCCACGAGCGCTGGGGGTGCTGAGTGCCTCCCGGGTGTGGGTGTGGGGTGGCAGTGGGTGGCCAGGGTTGAGGGGATGAGTGAGGAGAGTGCCCTCCCTGTTGCCTGCTTACTCTGACCCCACCCTAGGACTTCACCGCAGCTCAGCTCCCCTCCCCCAGCTTGCCCAGAGAGCAGAAGAATCCCAGCCCGGGAGAAGCAGTGTTGGTGCACTGAGAGGTGGCCCTGTTTCCCACCTTCCATGTGGAGGCCGCTGAATGCTCTCCAGAACTGGTCCTGGCCCGGGCCCCTCTCCCTGCAGTCCTGACCCCTCTCTCCCTTCAAGTCTGAGGCCCTGTGGGACACTGCACCCCCTTCCATGCTCAGCCCTCCAGGACAGGTACCCAGAGGCCCAGCTCAACCCCCAAGGAATGCATGGGCTCTGAGTCCTCTGCCCCCAGCCCCTCCCAGTGGCAGGGTTGGAACAGGGTAACCTCAGGCACGGGACCCTCACAGACTCTGCCTGGGAGGCTTGGAAGGACTGGGGCCTACAATGCCACCTCCCCTTTCTCTGTCACCCTGCCCTAGTACTGATAGCTCTTTCTCAGCCCACTGAAGATCCCCTGCCTGGGAGCTTGGGCCTGGGACTTCCCCTATGCCCAACCCCAGGCTTTCCCAGCTGGAGCAGAAGTCCCTGTGGGAGTCCTCGCTCCCCTCCACTCTGCCGCCTCTTCCTTGGCAGTGTTGCAGCAGCCCACACCTCACCTAGGCTGCCCCAGGACCCTGGGGGCTCAGTGGGCTCAGGGCAGCTGGGACGATGTGAGTGCCTCCTGCAGAAGATGTGCAGGGAGGGAGCTGAGCCCAGGGGCCCTGGGTGGGGAGCCGCCAGGGGCCAGGGGCCAGCAAGGCTTCAGAAAGCGGTGAGGGAAGGAGCCCTCGCCCAGGGTCTCAGCCTCCCTGAGGGTTTTGGTGAAGATCAGAGCCTTGCCTAGGGTCTGTAAAGTTTAAGTCCTGTCCTAGGGACTTAGGGACATAGAGGGACCACCCATAGTGTCCCAGTGGGGCTCAAAGCCCTTGTAAATCTCAATGGGGTTTAAGGCCTCCTCTGTAGGGTCTCCAAAGAGATGACAGTATAATGTATGCAAGGTGCTCCCAGCTTTGCCCACAGTGATGACTGAGTGGTTGGGTTTTGGCATTGCTGGAGACTGAATCTAAACCTTCACACTGAGTCCTCCTTTTTTCTTTCTTTCTTTCTTTCTTTCTTTCTTTCTTTCTTTCTTTCTTTCTTTCTT
>NDGM011240596.1:5260-16162 GCA_002564305.1 Octomys mimax | reverse complement strand
AGCCAAGCGCATGCATCTGAGTTCTGATGAGCTGAAAGCGGGCAGGTGGGACAGAGGCCTCCCTCGCAGGCCTGGCCCCTGCGCGTCTCCCAGAGGCCGCCCCTTCTCTCTGCATCCTGGTTGGAGAAGAGGACTCAGCAAGGGGCATGAGATTCTAAATCTAAATGTCAGCGGCACTAAGGGGAAGAAACCGAGTCTCTGAATCAGTGGGTGAAAGGCTGTGCCCCAAATGCTCGTAGTGATCTGCTATTAAAGAAGCCAAATTGTGTGATCTTCACAAACTGAGATCCGAGGTGTTGTTGTATTTCGACTTCTTGGGCACACAGAATGTGGGTGGAGACCCTGGTGAACTGTAGACAGTACCTTTCAGTCTTCCCCAAGACCTGGGCCTTTGATGTCTTTATTATAACAAATGTACAAAGCAGTTCACTTAGAAGAGTACCCTTTCAACATGAGAGAATGTTGGAATCACCAAATGGAAGTGTCTTTTCACAGCTAAAATACCACTGTCACAGGACACATGCTTATCAGCGGCCTGAATGTGCTAGTGTTCAGTGTGGAACACGAGGAGAAATCCTGCGGTGTGACACGTCCCACTAGTGCGGAGATGTGCACAGGACAAGAAGGCCTTATGGAAGATAGAGAGGACACCCGGCACAGCAGCTGGAGGGGACTCCAGCACCCTCCGTCTGTCACCTGCAAACGGAGGCACCTGGTGCCCTCCCCCAGAAGCCACCCACAAGCGATGCAGAGGCACAGAACTGTACACTATGCAGCATGCTCCTGCAGACTTCCTGGCCCCCTGGACTGGGGACGCAGTGGTATCAACGAAATTAAACAGATTCCTCTTTGAAATATTTCTGGAAGCCTATATTGTGCTAATTTACACTTTGACTATCTATCAACTGCAAATAACACGTGGTGTTTCCCAGCAGGCCTTGTTCTTCCCTCCAAGAGCCCAGTGTGCTGCGGGGCACTGCCTGGACGCACAGGAAGAGGCCCGTGTGGACATCGTGGGCCTGCACTGCTGCTTACAGGGGCGAGCTGGAGGCACAGCTCCTGGAAAGGAAAAGCATCCACACCAGGATGGCAGAAGGGCCCACCTCTCTCTCTCTCCTCTGCTGCAAAGAAATCGCTTAATTCCAGGCATGCTATGTTCCCAGTGCCAGCAAAACTGACAGAGACGTTAGCATGCCATGCAAATTCAAGTTGCATTAAAGAAAATTAAAGGTTCTTTCATAAATTCCACAAACAATAGTTACTTAATACTTCAAAGGAGAACCAAGAAACTGTTACTTTTATTTGTAATAGTTTTATATTTTCCACTTCTCTTTCAGATGCACAAGACAAAATGAGCATTTTATTTTTACAGTAAAGGGCGATTCTGGTGCACTTGAAGATCTGGGTCTCAAGAAGGAGCTCTAATGACTAGTTGGGACTGGAACAAGAGCGCTGGTATTCTTTTGAATCTAGGCATAAAGGTTTTGGAAAAGGAGCTCAAACCAGATGTTATTTGTAGCCAAAATTATGGGAGGTGACACGAAAGCATTCTCTGACTGACAGTGTAATTTTAGGCCTTGGTCCTCTTGGCAGTGTATCTTCAGTTGGGCTGGGATTATTGAAGTTATTAATCTGGTACGCGTTGTCCTCACACACAAGGTTACTCTGAATCAAAATGTTCTTGCTCTTTGGTTGGGAGCTGGGTTATCAGTGCTAGGCAGCTTGCCAGACACAATTCTGCTCGAGAAAGTGCAGCATTGCGAAGGTTTCCTTTCTTTTGTGAAAAAGCTGAACACTTTCTGTTTAATGCGCTCTCCTCGCTTTTCTCTGGCTGGAGATTACATGTATTTGAATAAAGATGAGCAGAATAAAAAGGAGAGACCACACGCTGCACTTTCCGCAGTGGCCTGAGCGGAGTGTGCTGCTGGGGACACTGGCCTGGGGCTGCGCGCTCGCGTCTCACCCCTCGGGAGACTAAACAGTGCGGCTGCTCCTCGGTGAGCCCCTGCGCAGAGGCGCGGTGCACAGAGAACAGGCACAGCGAGGTCCGTCTTGGACTTCTGCTGATGACAGGCCGCAGCACAGAGGTGTTTCAAAATGACATGTGTGTGGACCACACAGGCCCGAGGCAGAGGTCAGTGTTTATGTGCCGGGAGTCCTTCTTCCTAAGTGCTATGAACGTGCAGTTCGTCTTACTTGCCACTTCTGAAAGAGCGAACACTGCTGGCCTAGGCGCTTGGTTAACGTGGCAGAAATGTACGTACAAGCTGCCCGGAAGCCCTGTCCACGAGTAATCCACAGTGTTTTCTATTAGTGGTTTTCTTCATAAGTACGCTCTCAGAAGTGTGGTGAAGAATCTGCTTTAACTGTAAACAATTGATGCTTTTTATATCGAGACAGGCTTCTTGAAAAGACACCAAAATCCGGCCAATATTGTGGGACCTTCTTAGACAAGAGGGCTAAAGTATTAAGTCGCAAGAAATCACTGGAAGCCATTATGGCCTCGTGGCTTCACTAGCCAAGTGTTACTTCGGTCACTGGAAATCAGATTTGCCTCTTATGTGCTGCTTTGTTTATTCTACATGCAATTTTCCAGAAATCGCACCACACTGAACATTTAGAATTTCTTGTCTTCTTAAAAAGTAAAGAGCAGCATTCTGGTCTGCTCTGACACATAAGTTGGTACTATTTTCCCTAAAAAGAAGTCTATCCATATTTCTCAGTGAAAAAGAGAACTTTTGTCTTTTTAAAGTATAAGGTTGCAGAAATAGCTAAGGAGATATTAACAGGCATGAAAAACATTTTTTCCTCAAAGTTAGCAATCACACTTCTGAAAAAAAAAAGATTATGACAACATTCTGTGGAAATCCTTAAGACCAGGGATATGCAAAAAATTAACTTTAAGAAAGCATTTTATTGGCTTATTACATATGAACACATACAAGTGAATGATTTGTGTATACTGCCCACTAATAAACAAAACAGGGGACACACACTAGCACAGTGAGCTCATCACTGAGGTCGGGACGCAGCGTGCCTTGGTATCTTGGGGTTACCTGCCCCGCCCCCCGGCTTTCTCTAGGATTGCTCTAGACTTCCAGTACCAGGGGTGAATCCAGCGGTCCCGTTTCTCCCGAGCCCCTCATCCACTGCTGTATTTGTCAGTTTCTCTCCACCAACGCATGCATCATTAAAGCTCTCATTCCTAATAAAATTTGAAGTTTAGAGCAGCTTTGTATTTGCAGGAAAGTTACAGACACCGCACAGAGCTCCTGTCTGCCCACGACCCAGGCTGCCCTGCTACTGTCCCTGTGAGCGTAGGGTGGGGCACTCGCCACTTTTCAGGACACAGTGCTGATGCCCGACCCTAAAGCCTTACATCTTGCCGACACTTTGTGTCCGTCTGCTGCCCCTTTCTGTCCCAGGGTCATACCCAGGATCCCACACTACATTTGGTCACTGTGTCTCTCAGGGTTCTCTTATCTGTGACAGGTTCCGAGGCTCATGCTCTGCGGCGGTGGGTGGGCGTTCTGCAGAATCTGGCATGTTTTTCTGATGGTCAGACAAGAGCTGTGGAGTTTTGAAAGAAAGATCATGAAGTCTCATTCTCACGAGCCTTACCAAGAGCACACACTGCGTATGGCTTGCCTCTGCCAATGCCGACTTGAGGTCACTTGTGAGTTTCTCTGCTGGGAACTGATCCCTCCTTGGTCTCCCTCCTGAACAGCACGCTCTGGAGGGGAGGAGTCACGATGGGTAGCCAGCATTTAAACAATCGGGGCTTAAGGGCCAGCAAGATAGCTCAGTGGACTAAGTGCCTGCTTAGGCAAGCACAGGGACTGGGGTTCCATCCCCGGTACCACGTGCTGTGCTGGCTCTGCCCCTGGGTGCACTGAGCCTGCCACGAGACTGGGAGTGGTGGTGCGTGCCTATAATCTGGGAAGGCTGAAACAGGAGAATCACTACAAGTCTGACCTGCATAGTGAGACCCTGTACCGAATAGATTAAGAAAAAAGAAATCAGGGCTTCTGTTCCCCCTCCTTGAGGGCCAAGCGCCTCTATCTAAGTAGTGGATCTACCACTGTAACAACTCTCCTGCAACCCTAAGAGGTCCCTGGACTTTCTTCTTCTGACCTTCCTCGCTCTCCACCTCCTGCAGCCTGGAAGCCACGAGTCTACTTAGTGTCTCTAGAGTTTTGGTTTCCTGCACTGCTGTATAAATGGAACCACAAAGCACGGCAAGCCTGGCTTCTTTCCCTCAGCAGTGTTCACTCAGAATCCGTCTATGCCTGCGTTCGGCCGCTGCGGTGCTGCTGCTCCTTCTGAGTCGCCTTCTGTTGGTCAGCTAGGCCGCAGTTCCTGGCTCCCAGGATGGGGTTTCCGTTTTGCCCACCTTTCTGTAATGTTTTCTTTGAACCCAGTGTTCTGTGATTGCAGGGTACCTGGGGCAAGAGCACCTCTCTAGATCCAGCTAGTCGTAGGAATTGAGCTCATTATGCCAAAATGGCGTGATGAGAGGCACCAGGTGAGAAGTGGTCAAGCTTCCTCTTCTAGTTCTGGAGTCCACCAGGCAGCTCCTGAGGGCTGCACTTCAGGACGCCGTAGTCAGAACCACAAGAGCAAAGGCACAGGAGCAAGTGGAAATCGTCGCGCCCACCCACGCGACTAGGCAAGTAATGGCGCCAGGCACGGGCAACGGGTTGGAACGTCTAGACAACCTGCATGTTGTCAGCAAATGTAGGAACAGTCTGAGAAATACAGCTGACAATTCCTTATGAAACTAAACATATATTTGGCTAGCAACACTGATCTTATATATTTGCTAAACTGAAGTGAAAAAAAAAGATCCAATAAAACACCTGTATAAAGTGTTCATGATGTTTTATCCATAAAATCCCCAGCTGTAAACTGGTCAGTTTTCCATTGTGGGGCAAGAATATGAACAAACTGTAGTCTATCTAGACAATAGACTACTACATAACACTAAAGAGAAAGAACTGCTGCCGCACGGTGTTGTTACAAAAATAGTACATACTGCTTATTTTGCCCATAAGAAATTCTATCAAAGGTGAAGCTAATACAATAATTAGCAAAAATATTAAAATGATGGCTTCTTTAAGAACAGAGTGGGAGCTGGGGATGGCGCTGAGAGCACAAGTGCCTGTCTGACCAGTGCAAGGCTCTTAGTTTGGCTCCTGGCACACATGTGCACACACATAAACACACGCGTGCATGCACACACACATGCACACATGCACACACACACACACACACGCAGAATAGAGTGGGAGTGTCTCAGGGAGGACATGAGGGGACTCCTGGAGACGACAATGGTGTTCTGTGACTTTGTAGGAGTTAGTCACCCCCAAAAATGTACATGTCGGGACCTGTCAGGTGGCATATTTAAGACTTGTATGTTTCATTCTATATAAATTTATCATTAAAAGCAAGAATACTAGAAGCATTACTGTACTCCCTGGTATGTGCACAAAAATATTTGTAGGAAGTATACTTCAAACAACATGAAAACCACTGGGCTGGCGGATGGCCAGAAGCAGGGGTAGGTGGGTAAAGATGGAACAGGGCGAGCGCGGCAAATTCTAATTTCAGAACCCAAGGGTGGGTACGGGGTATTCACTGTCATTCCCTCCACCCCAAATTTTACCTATGTTCACAAATAATTCAGAATCTAAGCCATTCTTTGTGATTCCTACCGACCCTGTCCCTGTGCCCTGAGCTGTCACTTGCTCACCGCTCTCCCAGAGTGTGGTGCTGTGATCACACGGACTGGCCTGCTCTGTGTCCTCCCTGGCCCGCAGCCCAGTCTCATCCTGGGACCTGGATCACCTTGCAAGTGTGAGAGCAAGCGAAGGCAGCTCCTGCAATGGCCCACGGAGCCCAGCCCGGCCTCTGCCTCTGCCGCCAACTCCGCGGCCTGGCCTCCTGTGACTTCTCCCAGCCAGGACAACCTCCCGGTGCTCCTCACAGACCCTCAGCAGACGCTCACCGCGAGATTGGCCTGGGTGCGTGGAGTGCTCCTTCCTTGCATGTCTCCCGTTATGTCCTTTGCTTCACAGCTTCCCCATGAGGATCCCCCTGAGCCCCACATTTAATCGTGCAGCGTGCACTTGCCCCATGGACATTCCAGTTCCTTTCACTCTGCTTGGCTCTTTATTTTGCATACGGCACCTATCACTTTGTGATGTGGTGTGTAATTATTCATCACGCTTGCTATTATTCGTCATTTGTTAGGGTGTGAACTTCATTGACGGGGGGGGGGGAACCGTACCTCATGACACTGCTCAAGTACCTAGAAGAGTATCTGATGGTGGACTTTAAATAATTCTTATTTTAAAATATATTAATGAAAAAAAATTAAAAGAACAGGGATTGTAGCCCAGTGGTAGAGCTCTTGCCAATCATGTGAAAGGGTTTGGATTGGCTCTTCAGTTTTGCAAAACAAAAGCAAACAGTACGAATATATAAGACCGGACTTGAATGATGGGAAATCTTCAGATATTTTTTGGGGAAGAAAAACTACTGTTTAAGGAAGCAATGAGTGTGTTTTATAGAAAAATTACAATATTTAAAATGTCAAAAACAACAAAACCTCATAATCCAACAAAACAATCATAATATTTGCTGATAACTTTAATGGTGTCTATTTTTCAGAAATATGCATTCATGCTACATAGGCAGTCAATGGCTGGGTCCGGATTTTACAGCCCTAATCTTATAGGAATAGAGAGCAGGACTATTAACAGATCAGAGCCCTCCCAATAGCATGGTGCATGGTCTTCCCCCGGCTCCTTTCCCAGTGCTGAGGGCTTCGTGTCGCTAGCACATCTTATTCACCAGCAGCCATGCGGCAGCCACAGTGCTTTGGGGACTATGCACCTTTGTTCCCTGCGGGCGGGTCACTGAAGCCACTTCCAGCTTTGCATTTCTGAAAAGAGCACTTTGAGGAGTGCTTGCCTGGCTTAATCTTTTTTTTTTTTTTGTACTTTAGGGAAGGTCTACAGGGTGTTCAGTGTCTCATTGCTAGATTGAACTCTTACTGATCCCCCTGTTTATAGCCTTCCAAGAGCTGGGATTACAGGTACGCACTACCACACCCAGTCTCAATTGTTGTCTCAGTGTGCCCCAGGGTTGGGGCCGGCATGGCAGGCCCATTAATCCACTGAGTTATTTGGCTGGCCCACCTAGTTCAATCTTTGCACATATTTTTGATACTTTCCTTCAGTTCAGTTTCAGGAAGTGGAGCTGCATTGCACAAAGAATTATACTTCGATAGTCTTTTTTTTTTTTTTTTTGGTGGAACCAGGGATTGAACTCAGGCCCTTGTTCTTGCCAGGCAAACGCCTATTCTATTGAGCTATCTCCCCGGCCTCAGTACTCTTAATATCTGCCCCTTAAGAGGTCTATAAAAATGTCATTCTTACCAGCAGTGCAGGAGCTCCCCATTTCAGGGAAAGAGCGCAGGATCTGTAGGCGTGAAAGTCAAAGTGAGGGTTTGTCGGCCTCTGTGGACTGTTCTTGTGAAGCCATAGGTGGCACAGTGTGGCCACGGTCCTGCGACTCAGTGGCCTCTCCCTTGTGGGCAGGAGGGCGGGGTTTCCGGAGCCTGCTAGGGCTGCTGAAACAAGACACTGCAGCCCGGGGCTTGCCCAGCAGAGCAACTGCTTCTCCAGTTCCACAGGCCTGAAGTCCACGGCCACTGTCTCAGAAGCAGGCTCCCCTAGGGCTCCGTCCTGGGTTTGCAGCTACTACAGTTCTTCTGCAGATTCATGTGACCACATGACTGGAATCCTCTCTTCATAAGGACATCGGGGCTTAGCTGATAGTCCCTAATGGTCTCATGGTAACTGAATCACTTTTCTGAAGGCCCGCAACTATTCAGCCCTTCACAGAGAATCTGGAAGAAAGGGTGCGGAGGACTTCACAGAGGCCTAAAGTACCAAGCTGCTCCATAAGTAGGCCACTTGTGTGTTCTCCTGGGTGAACAGGATCAGGGCGCAGAGGTCTCCACTTGCACCCCATCAGCCTCCTGTTACAGCACCATGAACTCAGTCCTTACCCTTCAGCAGGAAGAAGAGCAGCTTCAAAGAAGCCCATTTGAAACTTGACTCCCTCAAAAGCAAGTAATAGAGTACTGAGCAGTGTTGTGTTTTAGGGAACGTGGGGGGCAGTGTCAGTCAGTCAGTGTGAGGGTAGCCTGGCTCCCACCTAGGGGGATTTGCATTCCATGTTCCCAGGCTCTGTCGGCTGCTGCAGTCATCTCTCCTCCTCCTCCTCCTCTTCCTCCTCCTCCTCCTTTCTCCTTCTCCTTTTTCTCCTCCTCCTCCTTCATCATTGCCTCATATTCTTTTAATCAGGAGGCATCTATCTTGAAAAATCACGGGAAAGAAACCCACCGGATCTTTTAGGAGGCAAAACAATCTGTTTAGAAGGCCAAATAACAACAGGACTTAAGGCATCTACTGGCTATTTGCAGCTTCCATCTTGCTCCTTTGTGCTGTTTTGGGCCAGTTATGTAGGCAGTAAGCAACTCGCCATTCAGCTGATTAAATACTGACTTGAGGTTTGCTGCGGTGCATCTCAGAAGCCCTTGACTTGAAGAAGAAAAGAAGATACACTTTTATGGTGGCTCTCCTCCTTGACTGGTCCAAGTGACGTGGCCACAAAAAGGCTCTCATGGACGTCCCAGGGATTGGCTGCTGCTGGGCCATAGCGGTCAGCTTTTCTGCTCCTGGTACAAAATACCCAGCAGCTGCCAATTAGAGGAGGGGAGGTCAACTTGGATCACGGCTTCAGAGCGTTCAGTCAGCAGCGGGCTGGGGCTAGTGCAGGAGCAGCATGGAAGAAGGGCAAAGCTGCTTGATTCGTGGTAGCCAGCAAGCACTGCAAGGGGAGGGCACCGTAGAGGTCGGGGTCCTCTTGCTATACCCGAGGTCCCACCTACATAGCTGTCCAGACACACCCAGAAGTGCGCCTTGCTAATCCACTAGGCATGCCCAAGCCCATCACATCAGCACTCATGACTGAGGGTCACATGATCACAGGGTCGATGTGGTAAAGGAAGTAAAGCAGATATACACCTGGTCACCACAGCGTGGCTGGGCTGAGAGCATGGAGCTGAAGAGTGTCTCAAGTAATGCACAGGTGTCCAGTATAGCAGGCGAATTAAAACACATGGGAAAACCCACATGAAATAGTCATTTGATAGTGAGTCATATGAAAAAAATGCAAAACATTGGGGTAAAAGTTATTTTCAAATACTCCATTAGTACCAATAATATTTAATGCTGCTTGTGCTTACAATCAATCAGAAAATATATTTAGGCTCTAGATTTACAGTGTACATACATTGTTAAAATTATGTAGGTTTATGAGTTTAGGAAATGGTTAAAAATACTAGAAGTATTTTTAAAAGTGTGGGAAAGGAGGGCTGGCAAGATAGCTCAACAGACCAAGCACCCGCTTGGGCAAATTCAGGGACCAGGGTTCGATTCCCAACACCACATGCTGTGCTGGTCCCACCCCAGGGGGCACTGAGCTGGCCACTGAGACTGGGTGTGGTGGTGCACATCTGTGATCCCAGCTCTGCGAGGCTGAAGACAGGAGGAGGATCTCTGTGAGTCTGAGCTGCACAGTGAGGCCCTGCAACAACCAAACACATTTAAACAAATAAAATAAGTATAAGTTCCCTACTTCGCTGACTCACTTATCACAGAGGTGTCCGGAATGCGAGCTCTGCAGCAAGTGAGAGACCGTTGCATTTTGGCCTTTTGAGATGTCATTGCCCTGCCTCGTTCAGGGTGCTCTTAAATTCATGGTGTAGCCCAGGCTGGCCTCACAGTCACAGCGACCTGCCTCAGCCTCCTCCAGAGTGCCGGGATCAGAGCCACGTGCCCACCACGGCCAGCTTTTGGGTTATAAAGAAAATACTGGCGCATTTTATAGAGACCCTCTTCCCATTCCAGCAAGGACTGGCCGTCTTTCTTGAGTTGGGTGAGGTATTACAGCAATGGAAAGCACTTGCGCATATTGACCTGGCCAGTCTCTCCCTTTCAGTCCTCTACCTTTCAGCGTAAATAAGAAGCCTGGAAATAAAAGATGGGAGAATCTCTGTACTTTTCGTTGCGCTTGGAAATACTGTTCTAAGCTTTGTTCCATTGAAGGTAGGTTGCAGGCTAGTGTCTACCTAGCTACCAATCCAATGAAAGATGGCGTATGTTAGACCAAAATCAGATAGAGCTTATCAAAATGACCATTTGAATTTGGAAAAGCATTGAATTAAAATAAAAACAATTATTTAATTACTTCATTCATTGTCTAATATAATGTAAATAATCTTTAATTGGCTACTGAAAGATGCCTGCAACTTATTATTTCTAAAACTTGTTCAACACTAGCAGCTGGACGTCTAAGCTCCTTGTAAATGTTAATGTACTCAGAGACCTTTGCTATGTCCGCTTCGCATTTGAACTTCGAAGAGAGATTATTATTAAAACTAATATTTTTCTTAGGTAAATGATGATAGTTATTCCCATGCGGCAGCTGGCTGCAGCCGCTCAGTCACATGCATTTTCCGTACAGTTCCTCATAGTGCTACTGGACACGGCGAAGTCATTCGGAGCGAAGCCCGGCGCACCCTCACGTGTTATTTTGAAGTTAGCACATTGTGCGGCCAAGCAGTTCCAGAAACTGTCAGGGTTTTAAAGATGATTTAGTTTTTAACCTCCTGTACTTTTATCATGCTGGACTTTCCAAAAATATTGTGTTTGCTATTAAGAGGAGTATTTTTAAATAAATGATAAATCCTTGTGAGGTATGACTACTGGTGAGATGGCTCAGTGGTCTAAAGCACCTACTTAGAACAAGCTAAGCTAAGCAAAGCAC
>NDGM011240595.1:0-13023 GCA_002564305.1 Octomys mimax | reverse complement strand
TCCATGTATTTATTGCAGGGGGAGACAGACAGACGGTTGAGTTAGGTAGGAATATTTTACCAGTTGATAGGTATGTTAGGCTGACATTAAGCAAAATTTCCTGAATCTTACCATCTTTGGATCACAGATTTCACAGATTTTCCCAAAAGGAATACCCTTGAAAGGCCATCTAAGTATTTTGACATTTAGAACAGGGACCATGTGGCAGGTTTGACCATTATCTAGATAATAGAAACACTTTTCACAAACTGGAGTACAAAGATGCAAAAGAAATGTATGTGTATAGTCACATCTATACACACAGAGATCAGAAACAAAAGTCTTATAAAGCAGTACCATTTCGTAACACATAATACATGTTCCATTCTGTTTATTTCAAAATAAAATGCTGGTTACAGGCCCCTATGTCATTTTCTGATTCAGCTGTTTAACGGGGAAAAAAAGTACTTGTATAACTTATTTCAGTGTTCGTTACTCAGGTGAGTATCTTCATAAAAAATTAAATTTTAGTAGTTTCAGTGTGGAGGTTTCTGCCAAGACCTGGATAATGTCTTAGTGGACTTTGTTGTTTTATTCTGACTCTTCCATCTATGTTCCTATCGTTGCATTGCAAAAAAAAAATGAACTTCATAGTTGCTACAGCTGTTTCAGACAGCTGTTTGAGTAACGCAAAACAGATGTCAGAGCCAGAGGTCTGACATTTAGTGGAAATGTGCTATTAAATACCACCTCATAGTTTATGTAACCCTGCTAGTTAATTGCCCACAGAGGAAAGGCCTGCTTTTGGAGAAAAAACCATGATTTTTCATAATTATACAAAGTACATAGATAGGTAAGTTGTGTACTTTAAGTTTATATCTTCTTTATTACCCTAAGCTATAGTTTTGACTTAGATTTGGACCTTCAGATAGTAGCTGCTGTTTCATTTTTGCAGAGTACCTAGAAGCTCAGAGAAGTTAAATTCCTTATTCATGGCGCTTCAGCAAGTTCAATTAGGCATTTGAACTTATCTCAATGGCCCCACTAAACTGTTATCCAAATTAATAAAGGTAGCATTGCCTCTCCATTTAGTGAGGTGATAAACCTACAGCTAGCACCATCTTGTATAACAGCCAATATAAACTGAAGTGTGTTCAGGGTGTGAATGTGTGCACATTTAGTTTTGCAATTGTATCTTTCCTGATTAATCTCTAGATAGTTCCTACCCACTTGAGGGATTTCAGTGGCTCAGTGTATATTTAAACACTGAACATTAGCCAGTTTTGATCTAATCTATTTATCTAATTATAATCTGCCTTTCTGTCTGTAAGTATATGTAGCAATTGAATACTAGCATAATAAAAGTCATTATCTATTCTAAGACTTTTTCCAAATCTCGACCATTATGCTACAGGAACACTAGGTAAACCAAACAAAAGAAATAATTTTAAAAATAAAGCCTATAAGCAATTTGTCCATAAATCTTTGGTCATTTAGCAGTCTAAAGATGTATTTTATATGTACAGTGTGTGCACTGATAAGAGAAACACTCTCCGGGGTATTGTGCTCTCTAAAATGAGGTGCCACTTTATATAGATTAATGAAGAAAGGATCCAAGATAAGCTTTTAGTGCAGTGACACAAGTGGGCTTGTGGGCTGTGTGGGCTTTCCGCTGCCTTACAGTCTCTTGCCTACTGACCTATGCCACATAATTTTTGTCCCCAACAGCACATGCCATCCTGTCCCTCTGATACCATCCCTGCCTGAAGAAGCTCACATAGATTCTTTCAAATGCTCCTAAATCACCAGCCCAACGGAGCTCTGTAAAATCTGTGGTCTTTCAAATTTCAAATCTTGTTCCATGGGTCTTTTGTGAAAGAGCAACATAAAGAACAAAGGCAAGACTGGGTGGAAAGTGTGTGTTTTGTATGCACCAGTGTCTGGGTCCATCCCCAACACACACACACACACACACACACACACACACACACACACACAGAGCAAAGACAGACTTATATCCCTTTTGCAGGCACCATATTGGTTTTTTCCTGTTCAACTAAACATTTAACTACTTATCCCTTTACACCGGAAAGCAGCAACCTATAACACCTTAGTCAAATCTGACCTTCTACCTCTTTTTAGAAATAAAGTTTTATTAGAATACAGCCTCAGAATACACCCATTCATGTTGTCCATCATTGCTTTCTCAGTATGAGAGGAGAGTAGGTGTGACAGAATTATGTACCTGCTCCAGAGAATTTGGGCCTTGCAAACCCTAAAATATTTACAGGGAAAATTTTCCAGTCCCTGTTTCACACTACTATTCTCTCTCCATTCTGACTCATTGCATGAATACAGCCATAAGTTTCAGTGCTGATCAACTTTCAGCTCAACAAAACTACTGCAGAATTGATTTATACATTTATATCCTTGTTCATCAAAGAGCCTTGCATGTTCAATATTTAAAGCAAGGCCATTTGGATCATCTTTGACTCATAATGAAACAGAAACCCTAAAAAGGGACTCATTCATTCTCTCTTAACTTTTTAAAACAGTCAGTGAACTGAGATAAAAGAGGATAAGGGCACCCAGAGCCAAAAATGCCCTGTATGTAGTTCTGACTCTGAAATAGTGATTCAATCATCTCAAGTTGATACTACCTGCAAAAAACTAGACATCTCCAGGGCGACCAGGTCCTTAATTTAGACCTGGGACTGGCCCAGAACACTTCCCTTTACTCTTGATTCATTTCCGGACAACATACCACTTCACCAGATGCACATTCTAACTGAAGTTCTAAGGAAGCCTGTTTCCAAAGAATGACTTTATGAAATAAAATTTATACCTGCTCCTAAGAAATGTGTGAACTGTCAGGAAAATTAGGGAGACAGAGAAATAAGAGCAAGAAGGTAGAAAAGGAAAAAGGGAGGGAAGAAAACAATAAAGGAGAAAGAAAATGACAGAGGATGAGCCAGAGGAGGGTCGGTCACGCTTAGAAAACCTTGTAACATGACTGGAAGCTTGGAGCCTCAAATTTGAGTTCTGAAAGGCTTCTGAATTTCTTTTGTAGCTCCTTCTTTCGTTATTCTGGACTGATAGTTCTGAAGTTGTTTCAGGGAATCAGTCTTGGAGGCACTGAGCATCGTGGGTTGTAGAGAAAAGCTCTGAGTCTGTTATAAAGGCTGCAATTCTGTAGAATGTGTTAGAAAATATCCCATTGTTAAAGGCAAATGATTTGAAAACCAGTACTGTACTTTTTCAAAAGTATTATTTTATTTCATACTTCTGAAGATGGAACCCAGGGTTTCACACATGCTAGATAAGTGCTTTATCACAGAGCCACAACCCCACCCCACTTTTGAAGACTGGACATAAAAGAAATAGCTTGCCTAATACACATTAGGTCAGAGCAGAGGTCCCTAATGTTCTTTCCGGTTGTGAATATTACCTTAGAATACTTCCTCATTGAAATCTTTCTTGAAAAACAGGTCCAATGCATACACATGTCGAGTTCTAGGAAATAGGACTAATAGGTCTTTAGCCATTAACTTTCGAAGCCCTTGGTATTTGCTGGATTTTGAGGATGAGAGTAAAAGGTTGTTCTTGGATCTGGCTCTGTGGCTTGTCCATTAGTGGAACTTACATCTTTCTCTCATCTTTTCTTTGTTTTCTCAAATGCACCAGTTCCATCAAGGACAAGCTCAGCTTCTACCAGAGAGAACAAATGAGCCCAAGAATATAGATAGGTTCCAGCCCCTCTGGGGGGGGTTCTCCTTTGCATTTAGGGTACAGACTTTTGGCATACTCCATCAATTACATTTTGTTTCAGTGTATTGATTATGAAGTCCAAAGTAAAGAGGTTCTGTGGTTATTAAACATTAAGCTTGAGATTCTATAGTCCCCCTTGGAAATAATATTCAGTTTCTCAAATTTCTATTCTGTGCCAGTTTTCATCCTATTTAATGCATGAAATCTGTGGATTCTATGAACGATGTCTCCTGGATCATGTTACCTGTTTATACTGAATTTAAGTGTATGTAAAGGTTATTTGACTAGCTGTGTCTTTTGGGTTTTTGTTTTGTTTCTGTTTTTTTTTTCTAAAAGGGAATATAAATGAATTGTCATCTCAACATTTGTTTGGTAAAAGAAGCAAATTGGTATGAAACTGTGTATTTATGCATATTTTTTCCCTTTCTGATATCTCTGCCTCTTCCTCTCTCTATTACTAAAGGAAGAAATCCCCCTGGAAAGCCAATGAGAGAGGTTAGTGAGACTCAGGCCCACAGCCATGGCTTCTGTTTGTCTCATCCTGCTTCCTATGTTTGGCCTTTGTGTAAGACTTGTGTGTGTGTGCACGCGCATGTGTGTATTACACATTGTATCATCACATAAGGATGGTAGTCACCTCTTCGCCCCCTGCAGCTCATGAGGAGCATTCCTCAACTGTTCATTGCCCTTGTCATCACCATGACAACAGGACCAGGGGTGGGGGGGCAGGAATCTCTTTAAAATGACAGTCCTTTGTAGTCCCTTGGTCGGGAATCCTGGCTTTCATCATCTGTTGCCATTTGCAACACAAACGAAGTCTTCCAAATAAATTCAGCCTTGAACATAATTGGTGAGTCATACAGCTTCCTTCTAGTTCCAGGACGGTAGAATTTTCAGCCAGTGCCCATGTGTTACGTGCTTCTGGGATGACTTCATTTTGTTTTTGTTTTCTTCCCCTACCTCCTTCCTACACCCTTTCTTTCCCATTTAGCCTAACATTTTTTTTATTTTTTAGCACATATAGTGCCAAGCACTGTTTTGAGCTCTTGCTATTTTTTTCCATCATGTAATCTTCATGACAAATCTATGAGGTAGGTACTATTTCTAACCCCATTTTACAGATAAGAAAACTGAATTAATGAAAGGGTAAGCAGTGTGTCCAAGGCAACCAAACCAGGATTGGCCTCCAAGCAGCCCCATTGCAGAACTACACTCTATAACTATGACACAGCATGACCACCTAAGAAAGTGATGCTAAAGAGTGGCTCATGACATCTCAACAAGCCTCTGAGAAGCCACCTCTCTTTCATAGGCAGTTGGAGCCAGATAGAAAGATAACTGATCGAGTTAGAAAAATACAAATGTTGGAACTTTGAGGATTTTATTAATGCTTCTTCAGGGGTTGAAAGGGCAGGTACAACATTATCACCAGATATGATTTGGGCTTTTACAGTGAAAGTTGCTCCTCACTCCCCTTCTACTGGGAATATTTTGTTGAACACTGAATTACCTAATCAAGGGTCTTTTGGGTCGCCAAAGTGTGGAGTCACACAGCCCAAGTGAAACAAAATTATACTTGTCAAGAGCTTAATGTGAGGGAGGGAGAAGGAACACACTCCTGTCAGATGCCAATAGCACATGTTGTTGTGGAAGATAAAAGCTGGATGGGTGGAAAGTTTTTATATGAGACAATTATGGATCTTTAGCAATGGCATGGACTAGCATGGCCACTGATTCTTTGAAACATAAGAAATCATACTAAAAATCTTCCAATACCACACCATGCAAGTCTAATGAACTTAAGGATCCTCAGTGTGTCTGTTTGAAACTCTCAGTTCTCCCTTAAGGCCAAGTTAGGAATTGGGTGCCAGTCAAAGAGTGGTGGTAGACTGGGAACAAAAATTAGGCAAACCAGAATCATTGAAACACTGAGTGTTCCTAGTTCTCATACCTCATATGTAAGACTTCTTGGGTCAATTTTTATGGTAAATGTCCCTTAAAATTTATTTTCAGTTTCTGGGAAAAGTTACATTGTAATTTTGTCACTCCCTTCAAACATATTTTGTTCCTAAACGAAGTTTTTAAAGGTCAACACATAGAATTGACATCACAAAAGCATTTGGAAGGGCCTGAGTGATAGCTCCGCAGACTAAGCACCTGCTTTTGCAAGCATAGGGACCGGGTTTCGATTCACCGTCCCACATGCTACACAGGCCCTGTCCCCAGGCAGGCTGAGCCAATGACCCAGTCTGGGCGTGGTGGCACAAGCCTGTAATCCCAGTGCTGAGAAGGCTGAAAACAGGATCACTATAAGTTCAAGCTGCATAGTGAGACCCTGTACCAAATACATTTTGAAAAAAGGCATTGGGAGACTACTATCTTAGGCATATGATAGATGATAGGTAAGTTTCCAGAAGCTAGAGAATCAAAATAATAATAACTTTTTTATGCCATGAAAACACCCAAAATTCACAGTAGACCACATTTTCTTTTTTTGGACATTAAATTATAGAGAAGAAAAGACAAGCAAATTTCACTGTGATATTCTGACTTGGCTTTGGCCAATTGAATGCTAACCATTTATATGGGAATTGTATTAAAAAAAAAAAAAAGAGTGCTATTGATTGCTATTGAGGTCTTGGACCTTTGCCAGAAATTCTCAGTTCCAATCATTGTGGAAAACAACTCCCTTAGGCAGTGGTGGCTTGTGAGACTAAATGTGTTGCAGTTTGGGCCAACTTGGAAACACATAAAACTGCCCTAATGTTCAACGTATGCTGCCTTTGTGTTCAATAATCCTTGCTTAAGAATGGGTTCAATTAATACTTTCGATAGGCATATTTTTGTGTCAACTTGTGCCTGAAGCTGATTGCAAATGCCTGAATCCTGGCTGCTCTTCAGTGCCTCTTCTATTCATAGTATAAGATTTTAATTTTGACTTTAGAACAAATCTGTCAGGTAAAGTCAATGACCCCACTGATGTTCTGCCTTCCACTTGTGGATAACAGAAGCAAGATACAAATCTGGTTTTCTATGTCCATGTCACCGTGCAGTTTTATCATCCACTGGATTGAGGTATGATGCTTTGGAGCAATATTTGGTCATAGAGAGGGATTTTTGTTTTGTTTTTTCTGGATCTAATGAAAACCTCCACAGAGGAAAAAAATAAACATAAAATGGAATCAACATTCTGGGAAACAGGTATTTATAAATGAGGTCGCCAAAAGCTTAATGTAGATATGGTAATTAACTCAGTTATTTGCTTTTATAGCATAAGAATGGTTTACAAGGTCAGTTGTGAACTTTGAATAGTCTAAAACAGATTAAAGGCCACCCAACATTTTGTGGGCATATGTGGGGTATGTAAGAATAATGAGCCTCTGTTTACCTCGGGAGATTTCTTAAATAGATGATAGCCCTAGAACTTAGACCTGTTTAGAGGCATAAGAATTTTTCTTCCAGATAGAAACTGAATATCCAGAGAATAGAAGTATCACCTGGACATGCAATCTGTAAATACGTTTACTTGTGTTAAACTATCTTTTGAACTGCAGTTCACTTCATGTAGTATACAATCTAAGAAGGTACTTTTTGCTAGATGTAGTGGTGCATGCCTGTAGTCCCACAATTGAGGAGCCTGAGACACAAGGATTGCACCAAATCTGAGGTAGCCTGGGCTACACAATGAGCTCAAGTCCAGATTGTTACGTGTTTTTTTTTTTAAGTGTAGATTGCACTGCACATGGAGACCACTTTATTAACAATAAGCTGACAGGAAAAACTGAATTCATTTTTGAAAAATGTATTGGGTTGTTACAGGGCCTCACTACACAGCTCGGACATGTAGTGGTCCTCCTGTTTTCAGCCTCTCCAGTGCTGGCATTACAGGCCTTTTCTACTATGCCCTGACTCCGTGGCCAGCTCAGCCCGCCTTGGGAGCAGGGCTGGCACAGCATGTGATGTGGCATTGAACCGTGGTCTGTGTGCTTGCCTAAGCTTGCCTAAGAAGGCGCTTTAGTCTGCTGAGTTATATCTCACAGGCCTTTCCCTTTGTTGTTTCACGTTTTATAATACATTTCATTGCTACCAAATGGAATACCTTAATGTTTTTACTTGCTTTGTTAATATCTTTTAACATTGCTAGTAATTCAGAATTTGCACTCCGTGTGTCCATGTTCAGTTACGCATAAGCAATTGGGCTGATTTCCTAGAATAGATGCACAATCAGAAATAAGATACAAGGGAAGTTTAAGACACATATTTGTGGGGGCCAGGGAGATGGCTCAGTAGAATCAGCGCTTGCCTGGCAAGCACAAGGGCCTGAGTTCAATCCCCTGTTCCGCAAAAAAAAAAAAAAAAAAGATACATATTTGTAATCAGTTCCAAGGAGCAGCGTTGTACGCAATGTGTATTCCTGTGGTTTTAATAGCATAGAAAAACCAAAGATGATTTCAGTTTTTATTATAGGCTGCCAAACTACTTGTTCATTTTATGAAGACTGTGTTTTGTTTAAAATTTTTATATTTGCAGTCTCAACTAAAATCCAAAGTGATTTTTTTAAGAAAGATAATTAGCTCTTACTGAAACCCTTTGCACTAATAAAACTCAGAGATTTACAAACTTGATCATCTTAACATGAGTGCTTGAGTGGCATTAAACTTTTAATAAGTCTTCAATTTGATCTGGGGCCATTACTGTTTAAAGGCCTGCCCAAGAACCCTCTTCCAAGTTTGATTTTAAAAAAAAGACCTGAAATATATTAGAACAGAGAACCTGCTTTAGTCTATCTTTAATTTTTATTGGGATTTTAAACAATTATTATGAGGATCTGTAAAGTTGATACATGGCAAAGTCGTAATAGCTTAGTAAAGCATGTCAGTTCCAGAAGCAGGACTTGAAGAGCAGAATGATTTACCAATGTGCAAGAATGAAAATTAGCCCTATAAAAATATGGGACATACAAGAAAAGGAAGTTCATAATGCCTCAGATTATCTTACTCTGCAGCTGAACTTTGCCGCAGAGTACTCAGGGGCATCATGCTGCTCTTGTGTTCCATGCTGGAGGATGAATGCTAGGTCATGCCACATTATTATTATTATTATTATTATTATTATTATTAATTATTATTAAAAGACTGTTCTGGGGGCCAGTTAGATGGCTCAGTAGAATAAGCTCTTCCCTGGCAAGTACAAGGGTCTGATCAATCCCCGGTTCCACCAAACAAAGAAGACTATTCTGATAGTTAACCATGATATAGAAAGAGATCAAAGATAGGTTCACAGGATCTATGTAATCCATGTGGGTCATATTATAATTAGGCACTGGGGTAATTTGGAATGACTGATTTTTACTCTAAAGCTTTCTTCTTCAAATGCTATGAGTGTATGAATAGGTAAACTCAGAAGTTTACTTTTCAACCAAATAAAAGCAGAGAGGAAAATGGTTACCTCCACCATTATCCCCTCACCCTTCACAGCTTGCAACATGAAGATCCATGTGCTGTGTGATGGTGACCATGCTGAGAATAAAGGCAGTGGTAGAGTGGGTGGGGCTGGCACTGATGAGGGGGGTGATCGTTATAGTGGTGACAATTTCGTATAAAAAAAATCATGAGTACACTTAAGCTTAAGTACACCAAGTAGAAAAGGCATCACCCATCTTGAAATATTCCTGCTGTGACAGGCATCATGTGATTATTCAGGGAACCCTTTTGACAACATCTTTTCATTGGCAAGATGAGTGTGCCCTTTTTCCATTTAAACAACACCATTATCTTGATCCAGTATTGAGCTGGTACTAACAGTGTGAGATGCTTCATTAACAAGCCTTGCTTCTTCCTGGAAACTGGTGCAATTCAAACCCTTTTGTGTTCAAGTGCACCTTCTGTGTTGTCTTCACCCAGAAGTGGGGAATGATGTTCTCAATGGTAAAGAATCACTGAGATGAGCCCTTCACTTTTTTAGTCTTCTTTTTCCCTTTTGTTTTTCAGGACACAATGTAGGAAGCCTTTTCCACATGGCAGATGATTTGAACAGAGCAATGGAGTCCTTAGTTTCAGTCATGACAGATGAAGAAGGCGCAGAATAAATGTTTTACAACTCCTGATTCCCGCATGGTTTTTATAATATTCATACAACAAAGAGGATTAGACAGTAAGAGTTTACAAGAAATAAAATCTATATTTTTGTGAAGGGTAGTGGTACTATACTGTAGATTTCAGTAGTTTCTAAGTCTGTTATTGTTTTGTTAACAATGGCAGGTTTTACACGTCTATGCAATTGTACAAAAAAGTTATAAGAAAACTACATGTAAAATCTTGATAGCTAAATAACTTGCCATTTCTTTATATGGAACGCATTTTGGGTTGTTTAAAAATTTATAACAGTTATAAAGAAAGATTGTAAACTAAAGTGTGCTTTATAAAAAAAAAAGTTGTTTATAAAAACCCCTAAAAACAAACACATACATGCACACAGACATGCACGCACACACACACACACACACACACACACACTGAGGCAGCACATTGTTTTGCATTGTTTTAGCGTGATATTCATATGAAATTCATGGCATTTTTCTTTTCTTGCATATTAAAGGTAGGACTTATGCTAACACCACCAAATGACTTATTTCATGTTGCTCTTTTGAGAGTTGTTCACGGGGGCTGGCTGTGTGCTCTCATATTACACATCTATATGTCTATAAGTATATAAATACTATAGGTATATAGAGAAATAGATATGAATTTCTATAGACCTTTTTACATTTCTTCAAATGTTCCTACCACTTTCTGATGAAAAAAAAGATGTTTCTAGTCATCCAGGCTTACCTACTTGGTCTAGGATGAATTGCCCCTGGAGCCTGAAGCCAGGAGGGAGCTGCCATGCTAAAACAATATCTGGGGCTCCAGATATTTCTCACTTTAAACTTTTTGCTGACAACTAGAGTACTGAATTTTTTAAAAAGGAACATGTGAATGAATACACATGACTTGTGTCACTTTTATCTGTTGGGTGACATATTCAGATTCCTGTTGCTGCCTGTGCCACAGTGTAGATTTAATGATGCTGCTGTGGAAGTCCATGCACTCCAAGGCTAATTAGCTCCCAGGCAGTAGGAGGATGACGGTAGGGCTTGGGAAGCTGCAGAGCCCCAGCCGGCCGATCCTGCAGTGCAGCTTCGGGGGAATGTTCATAGCCATCCATACGCACGCTCTCTAGCCGCAGCTGATTCCGCCTTCATCTCACAGTTACACAGAAGTGGGTGGTTGTGATGTTCTTGTCTCTTTCGATTTTTCCCCATCACAGTGTGTTTTTAAATGCTGCAAGACTTCATTTAAAATAACTTGGAAAAATGTATTAGACAGTAGCCCCATCACATTGTGACACTGATAAATGCCAATCCAGAAGCCCATGAGCTGTGTTTCTCCCTTTTGCATTTCTCTGCAACTAATTCCACATAGCTTTGTAAGTAGGAAGAGAAATCGATTCTAATGTTTCAAAAAGCAAAAGCTTCTCCACATCCTTTCTGGGGAATTAGGCAAGTGGTAAATACATCAACAAACACAGTTGTTGAAAAGGAGGAGAAAAAGATGAGGGAAAGCTAAGGACTGGTAGGAAAAAGCTTTACTCTTTCATGTCATTTTATGACTCTTTCATTTTTAAAAGATCATTAATTCAGTAGAAATTATTGTGTATCTTGTTCTTTTGCAAATCTGTTACTCTGCCATCAAGTGTAATTAACTTTTGGAGAGTGGGTTTTGTCCATTATTTTGTTAATGATAATTAACATCAAACACAGCTTCTCATGCTATTTCTACCTCACTTTGGTTTTGGGGTGTTCCTCGTAATTGTGCACACCTGATTTCACAGCTTCACTTGTCTATTGTGTGAACAGTTTTCATTTTCTTTTTCCTTTATGATTTTCAAAAGAAAACCCAAAGCTCTAAGGTAAGAAATTACAAGGAGATTTGGTTTTAGTCTTAGATTTATTCCTTTATGTGATGCTGGGCTTTTCCCATACTCACAGATTTGTGTTAATCAAGATTTAAAGCAAGGGGTTACTTTACAGCCTAATGAGTTTTCAGTTTCCCTTTAAAATCAGAGGTAGTGTGCATAATTTTGTTTTAATCTTTGTTTTCTTTTATCTTTTAGATATTAATTCTCGAGTGAGTCTGTCAAAATATTTGAATAAAAACTGAAAGCTTTATTGCTGAGTTTAAAGCTTAATTTGGATATTTTGTGTTCTTTATAACCACTGAGTATTAAACTGTAAATCATAGTCAATGTAACTGAAGCATAAACATCACATGGCATGTTATGTCATTGTTTTCAGGTACTGGGTTCTTACTTGAGTATCATAATAGATTGTGTTTTAACACCAACACTGTAACATTTACTAATTATTTTTTTAAACTTCAGTTTTATTGCATTTTCACAACATATCAGACTTCACCAAATATATGCCTTACTATTGTATTATATTACTGCTTTACTGTGTATCTCAATAAAGCACGCAGTTATGTTACAAAAAGTGTCAATTGGACTGTAGTTTGTTTTATTTCATTTCATTTGAACCTATTTATTTTGAGATGGAGGTCTCCCGGCTGCTTGGGCTGACCCTGAATTCTGCACTTAAGTAGCCTTCCTTTCTCAGCTGTGGGGACTATAGGCACACACCACCACACCCAATTTAGTTTCTAAATATATAATGCATTCATAAGATTTGAAAATGAAAATCTAGAGAAGCAAACAATGAAAAGACTCATAGCTACCATAGGTTGGTTATGCATCCCCCTCACTACCTTGTGAGTAAGCACTATTACTAATCTGAAGTATCTTTTATAAACAATTACAAATATAGTTGTTTTTTTATTTTAGTACCAGGTCTACAGTGTTTCACTACACAGATTGGGCTCATAGTGATCCTCCTGTTTTCAGCCTCCCAAGTGCTGGGATTATAAACATGCGCCACCATGCCCAGTCTACAAATTTGTTGTTTCATGTCAGAATATAGCATTGTCTGTACCCAAGTTGTGCACCTTCTTTAGACTTGAAAAGGGATCCAGGAGGCCTGCCAATATAGAAAATTTTTCCCACTTTTTCATAGTGGTCCCGTATTCCAGTACACATGGGTAGGGTATTTTATTGAAACACTTCTTTTGGGTAGGATATGTAAGTTGATTTTTTGCTATGATGGCACTGATATCTTTTTGTGTGTGTGGCAGAACCGGGGATTGAACTCAGACCCTTGTGCTTGCCAGGGAAGCGCTTATT
>NDGM011240590.1:1150-12677 GCA_002564305.1 Octomys mimax | reverse complement strand
GCACTATCTTTGAGCCTCAATAATTAAATCAGTAAGTGGCACATACTAGATTCTTAAAAATAATTGCTTAATAAGTGTTTCAAATGTCTTTATTTAAAAGTTTGTGTTCTCCTTTTTTCTCAAGAGGAGACTGAGTCAGCAGCCCCACTAACATCTTTGTGTGTGATTCTGCAAAGCCATCAGGGCAAAGCAAGTATGCAGGCCCCCACTGGGAGAACAGTGGTGCCCCTTTATCCATCAGGGAGAGAGCAAAGATACCCAGTGAATGACTCAAACTATACATACTACCAAACCTCATACATACTGTGTTTTTTCCTTTATACCTATCTGTGATAAAGTCTGATTCATAAATTTGGCACAGTAAGAGATTAACAATGATAATAACAAAAAAGAGAAATCATACTGTACTAAAAATTATGCATGACTATGGTCTCTTAAAACACATTAATGTACTTTTACCTTATTACTTTAACAACAAGTCATTCACAGCATCTTTTTGGTGTGACGCAAATACCAGCATCACTACTCTTCTACTTTGAGAGCATCACTAAGGAAAGTAAGTCATGTGAGCCAGGAATGTGATGCCACCTCAGTCTGTTTGAAACCAAGAGTGACAGCAGATTGACTAACGGGTGGGGAAGTTCTACAGCCTGGATGCACTGGGTAGGGAGGCTACCTCACTGCCTAGGAGGAACAGAACGATATTTCATTGTGCCACTCAGGGCTGTGTGCAATTCAAAACTCATTCATTATTTATTTCTAGAATTTTCCATTTACATTTCTGGGATATGATGGATATAGATAACAAATTTTGGAAAGTAAAGCTTGGGATGAGCCAGGGAAAGTAAAGCCGTTAGGCTGCAGGAAAGTGTTCTCACCGAGCTATAGCACTCTCTGCATCTCCCCACAAATTATAATTTCTCATCACTTCCTTGGCCTTCCTGCTGCTTGAACTGAGGTTCAATTCCTATTTCCACAAGTTTGATTTTACATGGCAAACCAGATTTCCTCTGTACAAATGTAGCAGAACTGATTCCTTTACAATAGGGGCATGAGCATGCCCAATTATTCCCACCATCAGCTGATGAGTTTACTATTACTGTCCAGGGACCCCCATAGGATGGACTAACCTGGAACTTCATTTAAGTGGCATTTTTAAGAGATGCATAGCAGCTCAGGTGGTATATAGCATATTGCCTTGTCAGAGTCCTACTCAGTGTCCTAAGTGCACACAAAGAAGTGAACAAAACAGCTCTTGTCTGTACAGCATTTGCCATCCACTTTGGAAATTTAAGCCTGTCTAGTATGAATCAAAATTATGCCCTCTCCTTGAATTCTATTTTCTTGTGTTAATTTAAACTGTGATTAAAATAGGTTGATAACTGGTTTATAGCCTTCTTTATAGAATTTTCATTGTAGCTCAAGGCCTGGAAATAGCAATTTAATTAGAGACTTACAGTCATGCATTTCATAGTGATAAATGCCCTGTGAATATTTAGACTATTAGCAAAGGTAAAATATTTTTAGCCTTCCTTTAGTGTACTTAATATTCTTCTTTCTTCTAATCTGTTTCACAAGCTGACTTCAAACTATTATTCCAGTGTCAGTGATGCTTTCTTTTAAAGATATTTCTAACATGTCTCCCTTACACCAAAAAAGCCCTTGTGATGTCAGGAAAGTTCACGGTTACATTTCTTCCATAGAAATCATTAACAATAGGGAACTAAAAAGAAAGAAGAAAAAAAACCTCTTTGCTCTTAGTTAAGAATTTAACTGATATAAAACTGATTATACACACATGGGTATGAAATATTTACATTTACATACATTTGCACCAAGGGTAATCAAAATATAAAAATTATATAAAAAGTTATATTGTCATTAATATGGATCACAATACTGATTGCTTCAAACTCAGCTCATCATTCTTGTAGCTTTCTGAAGCAGCTCTGGAAATCCTCTTTTGTGTCTTCACTAGTCATGATGATCAAAAAACACAGTGAATGGTGCCTGCCTAGTACCGCCTAGCAGAAAATCTTACAGCTTCTTACCACCTTGTACACCAGATCTGGCTCTTCCCCAAAGTCAAGATGGCCATGAAAGGTAAACATATTGGATCAGTCCAGGACACCCAGGCACACAGGACACGGCACCTCACAACACTCATGAAGGAGGGCTTCCAGGACCGCTTCAGAAGGTGCTAACAATGAGAGAATAAGGGTGTTACAAGGGAGGAGGAGCTTCTTGAGGAGATTAATGGCAACATGTCTTTTACTGTAATAATTTTTTGTATATTTAAACATGCCATATTTCAATCACACTATATATCATATATGCTCATCTTATTTGAAAAAGACACTTTTTAAAAAATACCCAGCTAGTACATGAATATTTAGTATTTTAAATATTTTTATAACACAAATGTATGGTGTTCTTGACTGTTTTTAGCATATGTCATTATAGTTGTTGCTAAATGAATTTCTGACCGTTCAGTGATATTACAGCAAGGGCTGGTCCAGCCACCACAGCAGCCACCTTGTGGTTCCCTGGGAAGTAAAAACTAGACCACAATTTTATTAACAAGACCTATTCCTCTGTCTTTGGCTCCACCAGAAATGGCAACAACCCCAGGTCTATAGATTCAGTCAGTAAACATACACATACATACGGACACAGATGTATAGACATACGGGTGTGTGTGTGTGTGTGTGTGTGTGTGTGTGTGTGTGCTGTACATAGATTTCCATGTGATTTTCATGAATGGATATCTCTACTACCTATTAATCCCCTCTATTTTCTGGCTCTGCATCTACTACTGAGCATTCTCATGCCTGGAAGGTGTGCCACACCCTGGACTTGGAAAATGTCCTCAGACTCTACTACAGATGTGACATCCTCTTCCCAGGCTGTGCCCAGAGCCTAACCATGCTGTCAGCAAACGGGTCTGACTATACCTTGGGCAACACTGGTGACTTTCATGCCTGTTCAACTATATATTGTGTCTGTCCTATTCTAAACCCAATTTTAATAATCACCTCAGAACACTCTATGTCCTACCCAACACACTTCGCTACAAAGAAGGACAATGATCCATAAAAGTGAAGCTACAAAGTGCCAACATATTACCCAGGCTTTTTAAGAGGGTCTTTTAATTTTCATGTGCTGTGTAATTTTATTTCTATTACCTTGGGACTCAAACATAAATCTTGGGGAAGTCAAGCCCATAATTTCTTGGTATCCAATTTGAACTGAACAATTCAGTATTCCTGTTCATAATTTAGCTTGTTAATCTTAGAAGTGTGTCTCTTTGAGCCACTGTCTCAAATCAGTGGGTAGTGGATGAGTGTTCCCTGAGTCCAGTGAGACACAAAGTGAGTGCCTCTCTGGCAAGTCATGAAGGGCACAGCCCATGCATCCTGCCACTACCCAACAAAAGAGCTGAAATCCACACTGGTTTTATACACCAGCCAGTGAGTCCACTTGTAGGAAGAATGACGTTCTAGTCCACTTGTGCTGCTATAACAAAATGATTTGAAATGAATGTTAGTCAGCTTTCTGTCACTATAAAAACAATACCAGGATGATCAACCTATGAAAAGGAAATGCTGATTCTGGCTCTTAGTCTTAGAGGCTCCAGTCAATGCGCAGAGCATCCATTTCCTGTAAGTCTCATGGGGGAGCACTGGGTGGTAACGGGAAGCGGTGTGTGCTGGAGCAAATCGCTCAACTTATGGCCAAGAAGAAAGAGATGGAGAGAACTAGGCTGAGTTCCCTAGTGCCTTTTGGTGGCCCACTCGCAAGAACCCGAAGACCTCCCGTTGGGCACCACCACCTAAAGATTCCACCATCTCCCAATATGATTCAAGTTTTCAA
Organism: Octomys mimax; assembly: GCA_002564305.1. Lineage (NCBI taxonomy): Eukaryota > Metazoa > Chordata > Mammalia > Rodentia > Octodontidae > Octomys > Octomys mimax. Next base: position 8,804 of record NDGM011240590.1, on the reverse strand, counting down.
TACAAGGGCCTTTGGAGGACTTTCATCAACCAAACTATAGCACAAGGTAATTTATTTTTAAAAACATACATTTATTTCTCCCAGTTATGGGGGTTGGGAATTCACAATCAGGGTCCCAGCACTGATATGTGGGGAGCATGTGGTCCCTCCTTCATGATGGTGCCAAGTTTCTGTGTCCTCAGGAGAACACACTGCTGTGTCCTCCCATGGATGAGGACAGGACAAGAGGCTGCCCACGGTGAAACCTTGTTTATACAACTTTTAATTCCAACCGCGAAGCAGAAAGACCCCGCATGGCCAGAGCTTCTTTTCAAGGTCACATTTCTTAAGTTTCAGCCTTAGAGCACAGAGAGAGTGCCAGCCAAATAGCTCAGCAGACTAAAGTGCCTGCAAACAGTTCGATCCCCGGGCCTGCCATGCTGGCCCCACTCCTAGGGCGTGCTGAGACTGCAGTTGAGACTGGGCGTGGCGACGCGCACCTGTAATGCCAGCCCTTGGGAGGCTGTAAACAGGAGGATCACTATGCGTCCGATCGAGGAGTGAGACCCTGAACACCCTGTAGACCCTTCCCTAAAATACAAAATAAATACTGAGGGAACAAACTCACACCCCCAAAAGGAAGCTTTTGTTCTTTATGTGCACAGATCATGTGGTATTAGCTACAGTTGTGCTTCTGCCTTTCTCAAAACTCTAAACAGTTAAGGACTCCTTGGCGATATTATCAAAAAATTACCTGCCTTAACTCAGTATTTCTAGAGTCAAAATTTCCGTAAGAACTCTATGACTAAGTTTTTTTTAAATAAAAATTACATTTACTTCATGAAAAATATTTATTCTATCAGATAGACAATATATACTCAACAAATGTAAATTTTTGAAATTTCAACATGTAATTCCCTTAAGGTTTGAGCTGAGCTAGTTTTAGAAATTCTTTCCTTTAATAAGTCTGGATATCTTCACAGTAGAAAATACAGATGCCTCTAAATCCTGTTTATGGGAAAGTCAGTGGCCTGCACATGTTGATGTCCCTTGAGAGGACATTTTTGAAGAACTGGAAAGACTTTCTTCAAGGGGAGAAAAACAGGCCGTTGCATTTGATTTCATTTTGTTTCCACTTCAGCTGAAAACTGTCTAGATAGAAGATACTTTTGTTTCATGTGTAACCTCTGTATTTATGGATAAGTCTCTAAAAAATAAATGTCACTTTTAACATACATTATATCAACTTGAAGGCAAGAGACTTTGTTGAAAAATAAAATATAGATTTTTGTATAGAAAATCCTATGAAAGCAATATTAAGTGCAAGTTGGCATTGGTGAATTAACCACAAAATATAGAAGCACTGTAGATATAATTAGGACAATTGACAAATCTTATCGGGTGTGATTTATGGTTTTGTTAAATCCAAGTGACAAGCATCCTGCTGTCTGTGGGAGTAACAACTGTTTCCAAGGCAGTACGCTTCTGTAGCTCTTCTTTCCTCAGTACTAGTTCTTGCCCAGAGGCTGCTCAGCCTCCTCAGTCTCCCGTGGAAGCTAACCCTTCTGGCCTGCACGAAGGCACGTCCAAATGCCAGTCTGAGTACAATTCCTATCGGAACGCAAGTCCTATGCTTCAGGAGTTGCAGGCTTCCATGACAGAAACATTGATGGTACACATCTGTAGAAGAGGCTAAAGAGTCCAAGACTAAGGAGACATCGGATTCCGTGTCTGTTGAGGACCTGTTTCCTGCTTCAGAGACTGCAACCTTCTCACTATAACTCCATTTGGTGGCAAGGACAAAGGAGCTCCCAAGGATCTCTTTTGTAGAGATACAAATCTCATTTGTGAAGGCTCCACCCTCATGGCCTAATCCTAACATTATCCCCTTGGGGATTTGGTTTCAACATGTAAATTGGGGGAGGGGCTCAAAAGCATTCAGTCTGTGGGGTCCTGCTACACATATTAAGATTATTTCATCACCATAACAGCTTGAAATATTAGCTAGGTGATTGCATATGAGGGATCTGAGCCACTGTAGAATATTCTTAAAGAAGATAAAAAATAGTACAAAAATTAGAAATGATACAAAATTTCACTACACAAAATAATAGGAACTCAACAATGGTTGTTCTATTGCATAAGGTCTTCAAATTAGTTCTTTAGATTAACAGATACAAGCATGCGAAATGGGTTAATAAAATAGCTTTAGAAATTAAAAACAAGGGAAAAAATGTTAAGCATTAACTTCTTTCAATAGAGCAGTAGAAATTAGCAGTTCAGTTATCCAAACTATCTTGCGTATATACATAAATGTATCTTTTACCCTTCCTGTCTTTCTTTCGTTCTTTTCCTCATCCCAGTTCTTCCTTCACTTTGAACAAGTTCCATTTCTTTTCATAGTATCTATTGTACCATTCAGATTTTATTTACTCTTTCAGGTTCTTACATTAGCAAGACAATACAATGTTTGCACATGCAGGTCTCATTTATTTCACTTATAAGTCTAGCCACTAGTAACACCATTTACCTATAAAAGCCTCAAGTTTCTCTTTCTTTATAGCTGAGTAACACTCCATTGTATAAAAATACCACATCTTTTTTATCCATTCCTCAGTTGATGGGCATTTGTGTTGTTTGCAAGATTTAGTTCTGACAAATTGTGGTGCTATAAACATGGGTGCACATATAATACTGTGGTATGATGTTTTTAGTTCTGTAAAAATACCCAGGACAGAAATATCTGGGTTGAATGGGACCTCCAATTCTAGCTTCTTGAGGAATCACCACACTGATTTCCATAGTGATTTTACCAGTCATTCTTTTTTCCCCACATCCCCTCTAATATTTGTTATTGGTTGACTTCTTGATGATAGCCATTCTTTCTGGAGTGAGATAGAATCTCAGTGTTGTTATGATTTGCATTCTAAAGTAACCAAGACTGTGAAACTCTTTTCATATATTTATTTGCCATTTGTATTTCCTCATCTGAGAAGTGTATATCTCAGGTGCCCATTTTTGGATTAGGTCTTTGAATTGTGGGGGCATGATCATTTTAAAATTTTGTATGTTCTAGAAAAAAAAGCCCTTTGTCTGATAGTTCACTAAAATTTTTTCTCAATTTATAAGTTTTCTTTTTACTCCATTGGCGATTCCTTTTAATGTGCAAAAACTTTTCAAAAAAGGTGAGATCCCAGTTTGCTTCTTTGAACTATTTCCTCTGCAGTTTGTTTTTAGTTCATGAACTATCTGCCAACTCCTATGCCTTCAATATTTCTACCTCCTTTGTTCTCCAGTAAATCAGTGTTTCTGTGTTAATATTTATATCTTTGATGCATTTTGGTTTTAGTTTAGTGCACAGTGATAGACATGGGTTTAATTGTAGCCTCCAGCCTGTGGAAAGTCAGTTTTTCTAGCATCATTTAAAGAGGTTATCTTTCTTCCAATGAACATGTTTGCCCTCCTTTGTCAAAGATACGGTATCTGAGTGTATTTGTAGTTGTGTCTGCATCTCCTAATCTGTTCCACTGATCCTCAGGTCTGGTTTTTTGCTTTTGTTTTTGTTTTCTGCCAGTACTGTCCTGATTTTATCATAGTAGCTTTGTAGTATAATTTCAAGTCAGAGATTGTGATGCCTCCTGCTTTTCCTTTGTTATTGAGGATTGTTTTTTGTATTCTGGGTCTATTCTTGTTCCAGATGAATTTTAGGAATGTTTACTCTAGATCCCTGAGATATTTTACCAATGGTATTTTAATAGGGATTCCATTGAACCTTTATAATAATTTTGGGAGTATGGTCATTTTCACAGTGTTGGTTCTTCCTATCCAGGAGGAAGGAATAACTTTCTATGTTCTGAAATCCTCTTCAATCTCTTCTTTCAGAGTACTGTAATTTTCACTGTATAAATTTTTTACTTCCTTTGTTAGATTGATCCTTAAGGTTTTTGGAGGGGGGTGTTATTGTAAAAGGCAGTTTCCCTTATTTCTCACTTGCTTCATTCATTGTTTGTGTATAGGCAGGTGCTTAGACCACAGAGAAATGCTCTTGATTTTTGAGTATTGAATTTGTATCCTGCTATACTACTGAATTCAGTTATTAAATCTACAAATTTCTTGCTGGAGATTTTGGGGTCTTCTATGTAGAGTATCATGTCATCTGTGAATAATGATAATTTCACCTCTCTTTTCCTTTTTATTTCTGTTTTGTCTAATTGCTCTGGCTAATGTTTCCAGAATTATATTGAATAGGAGTGGTGACAGTGGATATCCTTCTGTTGTTCCTGATTTTAAAGTGAAAGCTTTCAGTTTCTGCCCATTTATTTATTATGATGTTGGTTGCTGGCTTGTCATAGGTGGCTTTTATCAGGGGAGATAAAGACCATCTATTCTAATTTTCCTTAGAGTTTTCACCATGAATGAGTGTTGGACTTTGCCAAAAGATTTTTGTGCAAGAGCCAGCCAGATAGCTCAGTGGACTAAAGTGCCTGCAGGCACAGGGACCAGGGTTCAATCCCTGGCATGCTGTGCCAGCCCCACCCCTAGGGCACACTGAGATGGCAGCTGAGACTGGGCATGGTGGCATGTGCCCGTAATTCCAGAGCTTGGGAGGCTGAAAATAGGAGGATCATTATGAGTCCAATCTGTGTAGTGAGACCTTGTAGACCCTGTACTAAAATAGATTTAACAAATATCTTTATGCATCTATTGAGATGATCATGTGATTTTTGTCTTTGGCTCTGTTGGTGTAGTTTATTACACTTACTGATTTGCATATATTAAACCATCCCTGAATTTCTGGGGTGAATCCCACTTAGTCATGATGTATAGTCTTCTTGAGGATTTGCTGCACTGTTTGATAGTATTTTATTAAGGATTTTTGCATATTTGTTCATTGGGGAGATTGGCCTGTAGTTTCTTTTTTGGTTGAGTCTTTTTCTGATTTGGGTATCAGAGTAATACTTGTCTTCAGGAATGAATTTGGGCGAACTGCTTCCGTTTCGATTTCATTGAAGAATTTTAGAAGAGTGAACGTTAAATATTCTCTACATTTCCTGTGGAATTGAGCTGTGAATCCATCAGGACCTAGGATTTTGTTTGTTGGTAGGCTTTTGATTAAATTTTCCATTTCATTGGCTGATTGGGTTATTCAGAATTTTTATATCTTCTTGATTCAGCTTTGGTAATTCATATGTATTTTGGAATCTTTCCACTTCTTCTTACTACAGAGTAATATAATGACAAGTTGCCCAGCTTGCTTTTTGTTTGCAAATAATGATTTCCATGGCCTTCTGTCTGGTTATCTGTGTCCAGAAGAAGTTGTCCTGATCATCTCCAAAAGAATGGTTGTGTGTCATTGACCATTTGTAAGTGCAGTGAGGCTTGTTGGTCCTCACTCCAAGGTTTATACTTCTTTTATGCCACATGTGAGCCAATGATTCCCTCCTATGACTAGAAAAGCTTTATTCATTTTCTGTTGCATGGAGGTTTGTGGTTTTTGCTACTTTTTAATACTTAGATCTAAATACTCTTTTTTTATTGTACTTGGTTGTTGCAGGGTCTCACTACACAGTTCAGACTCATGATGATTCTCCTGGTTTCAGCCTCCCCTGCACTGGGATTATAGGCATGCACCACCATGCCTAGACTCTGGCTGGCTCAGCCCACCCTTTGGCTGAGGCTGGCATGGCATCTGGTGCCAGGGATCAATCCGTGGTTCCTGCATTGCCTAACCAGACACTTTAGTCTGCTGAGCTATCTCACCAGCTCCTAAATACTCTTTTAGAAAGAAACATTTTCCTTTTGAATGCATGTGTTGAATTTCTATAATGGGCTCCCTTTTCATTAAAGGTGATCTATCACAGCAGGCATCGTGTCCTTTTTGACACCATAGTATGGCCCACTGTGGAAGTAGAGCATCATGTTCAGGCTCACACCCCCAAATGCAGCCATGAGGGCTTCAAACAGTCATTAGGCAGAAGTTCAGCAAGCATCCCATCATGATTCATCCTTCTTGAAGGAAAGAATACAGATTTGTCCTTTGGCTTCACTGTGAAGAGCACCATGTCACTTCTCATCTCCTACCTGCTTTAGACAAAGTCCCTCCCCACTTGCAAAAATAAAAATAAAAATAAAAATAACAGATTCTATAACAGTTGGAATTCCTGCAGAGATGCGTGCCATCTAGATTTAGAGCACAGCTTCTATTTTCCTAATAGCTGTAACAACAAAATAACGGCAAATGGTGTATGTGAGCTATTTCCCAGCATATTATCACTACCCCTGAACAGCAAAGCACCTCCTCCCCAAACCAGAGAGCTGCTTACAAGCCAGTCGCTCCTCCGCATGGCAGGGTGTATTAAGAGGCCGCGCTGGATCAGCTCACCACCTCCAGTTGTCACCTGCTGTCATGGTCAACATCTAGGCCAGGAGGGCTTCTGAGAATGGTTTAAATGCACAAGGGCTAGTCGGCCTGCATGAAAACAACTTCTTTCCTAGCCTCAGACTCTGCCTTCACTAGATTAAATGCTACATTTTTGGCCCTTGCTCATCTTATTATTTACATGTGAAAAAAAATTAAAACTTGCTTGACCTTCAGGATCAGAGATGAGGACACAGTGGAAGCTGTACTGAATTTAATTTAATGTTCTATAACAAACAAGGGGGAAAGATATAGAGATACTGATTTTGAGGGAAATGTTAATTATCTGAAGCTTAATTACAGATAACATCATGAGAAGAATACATAAAAGGCTTGAAATGCAGCCAAAGCATTTCCCTAAGAACATTAAAAAATGATTGTTGTTTACAATTCACAAATCACAGACATAAAGCTGAGATGGGAAAAACAGAATCGGGCTTGAAGTAAGAACAAGACCTGCTATTTTAAAACAAGCTCAGAAGAGAAGCAATTGGATTTTAAGTTAGCTCATATTTTAGGAATAAATGAGATTCGGCACATTTCTGCTTTAAAGTAAAAATTAGCAGCTCACCAATGCACACGTTGAAATAAAATTCTAGGAGATGACATAACCCAAATAAACATAAATAATTTATGAGGTCTTGGAATGGGAATTACAAATAAAATAGAAGTCACAGGCATTTATCTCCTTGTAAGTACAATAGAAATAAAGGAAAGGCAAGATTTCCGTGTTCCTGTCACTTCATTACTAAACTCAGTGATAGGAAAATCTACCTTTTCACTTAACTGTAATTTTCATTGGTGCAGCAATGAATGTTTTGCATTTGTCTCATCTACTCTTTCACATGCTTTTTTGTCTTTCCATTTTTTTTAAATTGGTATCTATTAATGTCCCATTGCCTATAAAGGTAAGTTTTGAGGTAATGAATCATTCCAGTTTTGAAAGAGGTTTGAGAAAGTAAATCTGAGGTAGTTCCTACTTACCTAACACGGATAACACACAACATTTGGTAAAGGGTGTGAATTCTTGGGTCTGGCGTTTTGGGGTACAGACCAGAGCTCCTGGTCCTGATGGGCTGTACCTCTTTGGTGTTGTGACAGCTGTTATAGGACAGGTGAGGGGCAGACTTGGGGAAACAGAGCTGTTTACAGAGACTGCAACATTAGGTATTTTTTCAAAAGACTGAGGATATAATTTGTGTGTGTGTGTGTGTGTGTGTGTGTGAGAGAGAGAGAGAGAGAGAGAGAGAGAGAGAG
>NDGM011240583.1:0-11541 GCA_002564305.1 Octomys mimax | reverse complement strand
CTCAGGCCCTTGCGCTTGCCAGGGAAGCGCTTATTCCACTGAGCCATCTCCCCGGCCCCAACGCTAAGGTTTTTGTACTGAATCACATTTGCCTTAAATTTTCATTTATAATTTCTAGCTCTATTTTTTTTTCTCTAGACTCTGGGATGGACTTTGTTTCATATTCCAGGTCACTTACATGAAGCACAGCTCCATCCACTCTGTGACTTAGGCTGGTACGCACATAAATATATCACCACCAGCAACAGGATGCCCCAAGAAGGAGGCACGTCTTACCCTGGGCTAGTAGGAGCAGCTTTTTGTCTGCTGGTTACTGAAGCTTAATAGTCTTTTTTTAACTTACATTTTTCTATTACACTAAGGAAACACATCTGATTTGTTCCTTTTCTCCTGGATGGAAAAAAGGAGGAAGGAATGAGAGGGAAGCCTGGCTTGTCACATAGCGTTCATGGCACACCCTCTCATTTCCTTGGCCTCCCTTATCATAAGTCAGTTAAAGAGGGACTTGCACAGCTTCCCAGAGTGATCTCCTGTGATCCCTGAAGTGACTTCATGGCTGTGCTCCAGGCTTCTTTGACAGGAGGAGCAGCTCAGCTGTCAGCTATTGGCTTTCCTTCCACTTCTTTGAAGCCAGGGAAGCCACTTTTAATATAGCAGAGATCTATGAGGGACCTGGGGCCATTATTAAAATTCCCACTCTCCCCAGGCTTGAATAAGAGAGTTTCAGACAGCTTTCCCTCTTGAAGTTTCCTTAATTTTAGTTCCCTTCTCCATTTCTGGGGAGATACAACAGCTTTCAATCAAGCAGGCACTTCCCAGCTTCCCCACAACAGTTCCGGTTCACCAGGATGCTCCACATCCGCTCTGAAGATGTTTGTCCTGACTGTACAAGGAGCAAATGTAAAGAAGAAAATAGAGCTGAGTTGGGAACAGTTGGTAAGCTCATATAAAAGGCTTCAATTTAGACCAATTTGCACAATCACAAGCTCAAAATGGGACCCATCAGTAGATTTGAATATGGACTACTCTAGTCCTGTTGCTGCTGCTGCGTAGGCACCCTTTCTTCCACTCCTTGAGCTAGACTATGAAAAGCTCCCTCTGGTGGCTCACCCCTGAGCTGAATCACAGTGCTTTTCAACCTCCAGTGGCCTTGTGAATCTGCTTATGATTTGTTTCTTGGGTAGTATGGGCTCTCAAGGTCCCATAAATCTACTTAGAATTTTACTTATTTTTTTTTTTTTTTTAATGTTTTGGTACAGGGTCTTGCTACACAGTTTGGACTCATACTGATCCTGCTATCTTGGTGTCCCTAGTGCTGGAATTACACTAGGTGTGTGTCACCACACCTGGTTTTGGGGACAGCAGTGTATGTGGTACCAAGGATCGAACTCAGGACCTTGTGCTTACAAGGCAGGCACTTATGCTGCCAAGCTATCTCTCCAGTCTCTACTTGGAACTTTATCCTGAATGACATGTACACAATGGTCTTTAAAAATAAAAAGCTGTAAAACTAGCATTTGTTAATCCTGAAATGATACAGATACCAACAGCCAATGATGATAAACAATAGAAAATAGCAAATTAAGAAACTAATGCAAACGAGCATTAACTGGCAGTAGGTAGTGGTGAGAGACCTGAAGGTGTTGACCTATGGAAGCTAGCATTCACTAGTGTTGACTGGTATCCTCAGGTTTTAAGTCTGTAACTCTGAAGGATGGAGTTATTGGGACTCACATCTCAGAGCTGGTAGCAGAGATGCGTTTTGTCGACTTGTGATTTCTATCTGAACTGAGTAAAAGAACCCTCAACTGTAATGGCAACATTACATAGTGAATGCTTACTTGTTTGATACTCTTGTTTATTCTAACCATCTCTAATTTTTACTTTTCTTACCCATGTATATTATATTTTCACTTGCTTTCTCCATTGTAAATGTGAGGTAACATTAATCCTAATTTCTAAAACTAAACTTCCTGTTTTAAATCTATGCAGATTTTTCTTTTGTGATTTGAACGGCTTATGTCATCAATTTGGGTTAAATTTTTATTGGTTTTCAGGTAGAAAGAATACATTCTGATGTATTTTCTTCACTTAAAATGGAGAAAATTCCTAATTATTTAACTGGTTTATTTGACTCAATAAATGTGTGCATAAAACACATGAGTAAATTTCCTAACATAATCATATTTCCATAAATATGAGCAATTTATTTATATTATGTTTTTAGCTTTAGTTAGGTTGAAAAAATAAGAAAATAAAAAGGAAACTGCAAATAATTATAACTACACTAAAAATACAAATAAATGTAACTAAAATAAATATAACTGACACATAAGAAATTTAGAAAACATATTTTAAATAATTTTACTCAAATATATATTTATATATAAAATAAAAACTAGCCTTGTTTTTCATAGACCCAATTTTATAATACTTTGTCATCTATATATGTAAAATTTTATTTGATAGTGAAATACAGTAAAAACCAGTGAGCTATTTCAAATAATGTATATTAAATTGTTAAATCCAAGCCATATTTCTGTGTAACTGAGATATTTCCTGGATATACTAATTGAAAGTGATTATTATGAATAGTTATGAATAGTAATAAAGTAAAAGAACAGAAAGGGATTAACTATAATTGTTCCTATAACAGCAATAATCTGAATACAAAATAGAATTGGAAGGGCATGGTAATTTCTCAGGCAAAACTTATGAAGAGTCGACTCCTCAAAGCTGATCCCAAGGTAAACATCTTCGATGGCCATTCTGTCAGCTGCTTGTGAAGACTGCTGACAAGAAGTTGCAGAAAGTAAAAGGGTTTTCAAAGTATTTTTGAAGAATGGAAATAGCTACCTTATCACATCATGGAAAACTGCTTTCTTTTGGTAAAATATAATCTCTGTTACTAGTTTTATAAAATATACAATTCACCTCCATCACTTTCTTTCTTGGTTATAGATTTCCTGCCATCAAAGTACTTACTGGTATAGTGGCATTTATTTAAAAGTGAATTTGCGAAGACTTGTAGAGTAATCGAGAAAAGTGCTGAATGATTTTACGAGGCAATAATCCAGTTCCCTTATTGCAAAACTCTAACCACCCTTCAGCCTTATAGTTTATCCACGCGGGAACCAGATTATTGCCTCATAAAACAGCTCGGTGCTCCTATTATGGTTTAAATATAATTGTGTTTAAAGACCTTGTTGATTTCATTTAGCAAAATTAGTTTTTGTCTTATTTCATCATAACAGTGGCTTCTAATAACCTTGATGATATTTTGATGCATGGCCAGTTATGCTTTCAAGAACAGAAAAGAGTAGTTTTCTTTAAAGTAAAATTTCCATGGGAAAAAGTTTCAAAGATTTCTTACTTTAATAATGTAGTTCATTATTTTTTGAGATAATTTGTTTAAATTTAGTTAGAAGTTAATTATATATTTACACAGGATTATAATATGAAAATAATAGTTATGTTCTCTATTTTGTGCATGAGCTATATTTACAGCATTTTTAAGAACGCTGAGTTTGATGTTTAGTAATATGTACTTAATATTGTATGTTTAATGGTACCTCAACACAAATACAGGGGCCGGCAAAATAGCTCAGTGGATTAAAGCTCGTGCAAACAGGCGCAGGGACCGAGGACCCAATCTCTGGGCCTGCCATGGCAGCCCTGCCCCCAGGGTGCGCTGAGATGGCAATTGAGACTGGGCGTGGTGGCGCACCCCTGTAATCCCAGCACTGAAAACAGATCGACCACTACAAGTCTGATCTAGTAGTGAGAACTTGAACATCCTGTAGGCCCTTCCCTACAATACAAAAAACAAAACAAAACAAAAACACCAAAAGCACAAATACAGCACTTTCAAGATTTGTGATCATAGTCAAGTTACTTGGTGCATTATATCTTGTTTCTTTATTTGTTAAAAGTGATACAACTGTAACAAAATGCTTTTCTCTAGTAGAAAATTTAATGAGAATTAAGCAGCGCCAATGTACAGCTCGTATGTTTTTCCTTTTATGTATTTCTTTTCTCTTCTGTTTTATATGTAAAACTCTCTGTGTTGCAGGCTTCACTAAACAAAAATTTTAGGTAAAAGAAATCAGAAAAGAATCTGATCAAAGATATTTTTGTAGCAGTTAAGGATCATGGAACAGAAACAAGGATGTAAAAAACAGACCATCTTCATAGGATAAATTTCAGTATTCTAACAAGAAAAGAAATAATTTGAATCTAAGTAAAAAATCACAACTAATGTGGAGATGATGATTAGAAGTCTTCTAGGTGGTGTTTGTCAATTTGTTGAAGAGCTAATCGGTAACTCCCAGAGAACTGAGCTGTGTGTGAAATACAACCACAGATTCCAGTGCATCAGTTTTTCTGATGATTACTTCATTGCAGAGTAGCCACAGCTTTGTGTCACGCTTGTCTTGTTTGCATCATGCTTCTGGAAAGGGTGAAATCCTCCTAAACACTTATGAAGTGATTGCCTTTCCTCTGAGTCTCAATTTTAATTCATGCACCTCAGACTTCTTCTTTCTCAAAAGCGCCATTTCCTTAAGTCCAGTTTACAAAACAGAAATTTTATAAATTCTATTTGCTCCCTAATAGCCTACCTATTGTTGAGGAATTAGTTTCTCTGTCTTTTAAAGCAAAACTTACTGATGCTGTTAACTTAACAATTATTCTAACACTCAGAAAGAAGTTATAGTCTAAATTTAAGAGTAAAAAATGTTAATTATCAAGTTAACATAGTAAAGACATGTTACACAGTCTGGAGTATAGTGTAGTATATTTAATTTGGTGAGACCCATAAATCCCTTTTCAACATTACTACTACACAGCAGGTATTAGAAGTTAAAATTCATTGTCATTTTCACTAATGTGGACTTTCAGTTACATTGAGGAACTTTGTCACTAAATATCTACTCAGTTTTATTTTTCTCTTTAAGGAGCAGGGGAGATAGCTAAGTGGTACAGTACCTGCCTGGAAAGTACAAGTTATGAGTTTGACTCTTAGTACCAAAAACAATAAGAAAAGCAAAATAACATTTTTTTCTTTGTAAACTGAGGGAGAGTGTCCTTTAGGAAATATTTTAAAATGTTTTACAATTATCATCAGCTGTTTCCTAACTTCAAGATTTTCAGAGAGGAAAAAGTGTAGCAGTTACTAATAGCGGCACTAAAACCAAGACAGAAGCCTGGGGAAAATAGATTCTTTCATTTTCATACAAACACACTTAATTCTGATCAATTTGAATTATTTTTAGAAAATAATTTTGATTATAAACTAAAAGTACTAAAGGAAATCCACTCACTTCATTATACTAGCCAATTCTCTTTTGATCTAGCTTACTAAGAAGCTGTGAACTTTTATGTGCTAACATTTTCCTGGTCCCTTGAAAAATGACATCAGGGAACTTCACACAGAACTCATTGCCATCTACCACATAGGGGTGTTATGAAAAGTCTTGTTAATATTTACAGGGTGCTTTGAGTTTTTCAAAAGAAAGACATTACCTAAGGAACAAAATAAATAATTTTAAAAGCAACATTTGAATAATTTAATTGTTAGAGAATCAAACACATATGCATTATATTTACATAAATACAAGAATAGAATTCAGCAATGAAGTTTTTGGCCAGTGCTGCTTTAGGTTTTATGAATTGGAAATACTTTAAACATGGTTTGATAGATTCTATAAATCTAATGTGTAGATGTTTGCCAACCCTTGGTACTACAAATAAATATTCCTTTATGAGTGTTAAAAAGAACTATTTATATTTCTAATAATGATTCCCAAAGTCTCAAGAGAACTTCATAATTTTAAGATATTTATATCAAATCAAAAGAAATTATTGGTTTGTTTTCATTAAATAATGATTGCAAAGATAATTCTTACTTTTTATCCATTCAACTGATATTTGATTACAGATAATTTTAGGCTTTATTGCAGCCATTAGACATGCAACAGATATTTATTGAAAAATTTGGGGCATATTAAATGTTGAAATAAGAAATTATAGGTTGGCTTAATATCAGTAGAATCAATGTCTAGCCTTGGAATCTTAAACATGATATTTAATGGGCCTCAGAAGGCTAGGAAAATACACAGAAACAGTGATTAAAAGTCTTGGCAGAACCCATCATTAATGGATCTTATGCAGAGACTTCATTTGTGTTAACACACCATGATGCCTTTTCTGTGGAAATTGTTCTTGCCAAAATTAACAAGGGTCAGACAAGACTAAAGACAAAAGGCAAATGGAATTGTATGCTTAGCTTCTCTTTTGTGAAACACCACTCAAAAATTTTTGATTACATTTGAGAAATACAAGTTTTGGATAATCAGGATGCCTGTATTGAATCCTCAAAGGTCAATTTGATTTCAAATAATATATGTCATTCTGCTCCTGCAGCATTGTATGGTATTATGGTTTGTGTCCGACTGTTCTCCCAGAAGATCATGCAGCCATAGGTTTTTTTCACAGGTGGCTGGATCTAGAGTGTGTAATGCTTGGATTAAGGGTGTGTGATTACTTAATCAGTCAACTATTAGTAAGGCAGCACCCTATTTCTTATGGCCTAAACAGAATAAGAAGAGGCAGAAGCAAGCTACTGAGGTCCGTTGCTTGATTTCTTTTTCTACCTTCTGCATTGAGTATGAAACACTGAAATAAAAAATTATAGGTGGGCTCAAAATCAGGAGAATCAATGTCTAGCCGTGGAATCTCAAATGATACTTGATGGCCTCAGAAGGCTAGAAAGACACATGAAATAGTTGAACTGCTTCTGTTCTATGTTGTCTGTCTATTGTGCCACCATGTCTTGGAACCAGCTGACTACAGACTGAAACCTCTATAAACTGTGAGCTAAATAAAGCTTTCCTCCTTTGATTTGTGGGTGTTGGGTATTTTGTGTCAGCAATGAGGAAAGGAACTAAGAGAGAATTTGGAACCAGATAAATAGGGTTACTGCTGTGAGTGTACCTGAATGTATGATTGATGAGGCTTTGGAATTGGCTTGTGAGAAGAATTTGGAAAGGTTCAGAGATATTGGCTTAATAAGTACAGCTGGAATGCCTTAGACTTTACTGTACTGGAGATTCTAGTCAGAGCTCAGAATACCAGAATACTCATCAGAAAGGTGCTTATAAAGACCAGGCAAGGGAGGTATCTGCTAAGAAGAAGGACATTAACCACTGGACTCCAGATGAATTTTGCTATTGTTGTTTTTTGGAGTACCAAGAATCAAACTCATGGTGTGTGTTTTGGCTTGGCAGACAATATGTCTGCATTTCACTGGTGTGCAATGTTATGCTTTGTGTATAGGTGTCTCCCCAGAGCCGCATGCTGCCATGGGGTAACTTCTGGAGTTTGTGACTGATTACTGTGGGTGTGGATGCTGCAGCTGCCCTGGGGCAGGTAATTCGCACTACAGTGTTAAGAGGGGAGAGAGGCTACTTAGCTGCCTGAGCTGCTGCCACTCCTTTTGCTCTCTGCTCTTTGCCTCTGCTCTGAAAAGTCGCACTGTCACGTGCCACTCTGCCTTGGAGCCAGCTGAGTATGGACTAAAACCTCCAACTGTGAGATAAATAATCCTTTCCTTTCTTATTTCTGGGTGTCTGGTATTTGTCCCAGCCATGACAGAAGAGTAACTGAGACATGCAGTGGCTTTGCTTGAGACTGAGATTAAGGGTAGAAAGCTAATCTTATAGAAGAAATTTCAACGAAGTCTAATGTGGTTGTTGGATATCTACAGTTGGGGGCTTTCAACCATATTTATATTGAGAATAAAAATCAAAGAACCTAGCAGAATGAAGCAAAACATTGTGAATGTGAGCAGAAAGCAAGCTCCAGTTAAATTGCAGTCTGCAAGGATGAAACAGAGAAGATATTGTTTGCTGAAAAGGCTAGCAAGAAAAAGCTAAGTGTTTCAGAAAAAGACTGCAGAAAAGATTCCTCCAGAATATCACAAGAACCAACTAAAGAATCCAGCCTTTGTAGACACAGAATTGCAAAACGTAAAGACTTTGTTTTGAGAAGAAAATCCCAGACCATCATTTCCTGGAATGAAAGCGGCCTATGGAAGTTATTCTTGTAGATTTGCTTCTTAGGCATGTGATCTCTACAGCCAAGAGAGAAGTAAGCCTGGCTACTTCTCCAGCTGGATGCAGACCAAAGCATAATGAATACGCTGCTGGTTTGCGGTGGATCCAAAATGTGAGACTTGCGGGTTCAGATAGACTTCCACCCAGATTTCAGAAGAAGGCCTGTGAACCCAGGCAGTCTGCTCCTGAGAGGACAGTGTGTGAAGCCCAAGGTACAGTGGACAATTCAGAAGTTTGGAGAAGTCAAAGACATGGAACAGCTGTGAAAAATTCTAAGGAGGAAACAGAGCCATCCCAAGAGAAAAGCCATGAGAGCTACAACCATCAAAAGTGCCATGGGAGCAGAGCCACCCACCCCCACTGGAGTTCACGGCTTACCACAGATTGTCTGGGATGCTGCACATGGAACTACATGACTTGTTGGTTGCCTTGATGGATTTTGATCTTGCTTTGGTCACGTTCCTTTGTATCTTCCTATTTGTACCTTTTGGAATGATAATGCTTATCATGTGCCATTGTATGCTGGAATTCCTTAATATTCTTTTCATTTATACAGTGGTTCAAAGCTAAGAGTTTGCCTTACATCTCAGAGGAGATTTTTTCCCTTGGACTTTTTGGGACTACTGAAGTTGTTAGGACTTTGTCAACTCTGAGAGATGCACCGAATGCTTTTTTGTGTAAAGGGATGTGCATGAGTCTTTGGTGAGAACAGGCATAGAATGTTATGATATTTATTGAGGTGTTCCCCTGAAATCTCAGACAGTTGTAAGTTTGATATTTTTAAAGGTGGCTGAATCTAGGAAATGTGATGCTGGGACTAAGGGTGTGTGTTTACTAAGTTAGTCCACTGTTGTTTTTGCACCACCATCATCCCTGTAGCCTAGAATATATAAGAGGAACAAAGAAGCTGCTAATGTCCCTTGCTTGCTTACTTTGTAACCCTCTGCCAATCACAAAGTGTTTCTCTTCTGTGATGCATATATGTCATGCCATCCTACTTTGGAGCCAGCCAATTATGGACTATACAAACTTTGAGCCAAATAAAACTTCCCTCCTTCGTCTCTGTTGGTTATATTGTCTCAACAGTAAGAAAGTAACTAAGACACAGTCTCTTTACTCCTCATTTCATTATATTGATAATTTTGATAATTTGTCTTGGAAAGCATGTATATAGATGATTCCATAATTAATAATAATTACATTTTAAGATTAAAGTGGGAAGTTAAACTAAATAACAAAAACATCATGTAGTAGCCACACCCCACAATCTAAACTTTATGTATAGTGCCTTATTAAATCATATCAAATGATTTATGCAGGAAATTAGTATTTTTTTCAAAAAGGGAAAATTAAAGCATGAGTCCATAGCTTGAAAATATACAGTAATCAGAAATATGCAAACTTAGAATGCAAAACTGAATGTAATGTATCTCCAAATCTAAGTTTTTTCCCTTTAAATTCCACTATCTACCTGGATGACCCATATTAATGGATTGTCATAGTAGTAGTCATAAATGCAAAGATTACCCTGAAAGTTATTATTTGGGTAGCAGCTGAAGAAATTGTAGGTGTTTAGTGCTTTGTAAGGACGTCCTAGCTTAAGGAAGCCACTTCCTATATTTAGTGAGAAACGAGCTGAAAACCAGAAGTGATTTAACTGCAGTGTGACAGGGATAGGTATGATTGACCTCAACCATATATAGTTTTCTAGATTAGGAAGATGCTCAATATTGCATTAAGTTTATTTATTTATTTCAATTATAGTAGAGAAAAGTTAAATGGAAGGAGAAAGACAATTATAAATCTGGGCTTAAGATAATTATAATTATAAGTCTGGACTTTATTTGTAACAATATTGTTACCAGAACAACTGTAAGAATGAACTAGTTCTCAGTTCTCAGCACACACACACACGCGTGCACACATACACACACACACACACACACACACATATTGCCTGCATGTGTGTTCATACTATTCTACCTTCAAGATGGAACTGAAGACAAAAGGATGACTTCAGTGACATACAACCCAGAAAATCTCTGAGTAGATTACCTCTTTAAGGTGGGGAGCAAAATAATATAAACTAGATAAAGTCCACTTTAAAATCACTTTTTATAAGAAATGTAGAAACTATCCTTATCCGTGGACTTGCTTTCCAACACCTCAGTTGCCTAGAGTCGGTCACAGACCAAAATTATTGAATGGAAATATCTTATAAACTAACATGTTTCAAATTCTGTATCATTCTAGGAAGTGTAAATTGTTTCCACAAAATAGTTTCTGATGGCCTAGGATGCAGTCTTCCTTGTGTCTAATGTAGCCATGCCATATAGGCTACACATTCACTAGTTACTTAGAAGTCATCGTGATTTTCAGCTCTGCCATTTCAAGTCAGAGTGTTGTGTTTCAGTAACCTTTATGTGTAGCCTAAGACTATGTCATATATGCCTACTTCATTCCCTTCATTTCTTCTCATCATATAGGTGAGAAGTATCTCAAATATTTGCAAGAAAGATAAATATTTATGAAATGAAGAAAAGCAAAAAGGCTACATGCAAATATCTTTTATCACAGTGTATCATTATAATTGCTCTATTTTACTATTAGTTACTGTTAACTTCTTGCTGTGTCTCCTTCATTAATTAGGCTCTCTAGTAGATGTGTACATAGAGGATAAGACAGGTCATATGTAAGGCTTGGTGTAATTTGTAGTTTCAGACACCAAGTGGAAATCTGGAACATATCCATTGTGGATAACAGGGGACACTATTCTCATTTAATCTGATTATACTTTCTACTCTGCTATTGGGTAAAAGGTCAATTAAGACATTGACTTAAAAAGCAGTTCCTCATTTATTGTAGGATCCCTTGGCTGCCATGCTGGTCCCATCCCCAGGTTGCACTGAGACAGCAATTGAGACTGTGCACAGTAGCACGTGCCTGTAATCCCTGCCCTTGGGGAGGCTATAAACAGGAGAACCACTACCAAGTTTGATCAAGTAGTGAGACCCTGAACATTCTGTAGACCATTCCCTAAAAATAAATACAAAAAATAAAATAAAAATATTTTCTTATCTTGATAAATATAATGCTACTGTAGTTAATTTTCAACAGTCATATTCACTGAAGAGAAAATAGACTCTGAAGTTAATACTCCGGATGTTACTTCACTAGGGAATCTGGACCTCAGTCCTCATGGATTTGGCTTTCAACCTATGCTCTTAATGTCTGTACTAACATATATATATATATATATATATATATATATATATATATAGCCAGGTAGGTGCTTTGTGCTGCTGAGCTATATCCCTGTGGGTTTTTTTTTTATTTTGACATCAGTTATTTTAAAGAAAAAATATTAAAAAATGGCACAAAATCTCAAAACAAGATTTTAGGAGAGTAACAATGGTTAGTACATTGT